>JAIUZE010025476.1:0-46022 GCA_022085475.1 Heliosperma pusillum | reverse complement strand
CCAGCTTCAGTACTAGCCAATCTGTTAGAGGGGTCAGCAGTAGAGATTCTTGTGTCTTTTGGTCTGAGCCGGGGAATGGAAGTAGCGGGGAAGGGGGGGGGGGGGTGGGGGGGGGTGTGATGTTGGCGGCTTAGGTCTGATCAGTATAGGAATAGGATGTTTCGAACTTGTGGTATAGCCTCGAGTTCCAGAGTAGACTATCGCGTCCTAAGACTATGCCTGGTGCTAGAAGTGATGGTCTTTCCTGTTGATTGATCTATGAATCTTAGAAGTGAGACGGGACGGGCTAAGTTGATAGCGTTTGGATTACCGGTTGGGAACTGATTCACATGAAGTTTTAGTATGGATTAGGGTTGAGTGTATCAGGGCAGGTTTTAAATGTAACCTCTGAGCTAGCATACCAGCTTCCCTACCTCGTGTTATAGGTTGTTAACGGATTCACATGATAGCTTTCATATGCTAGGTTATATGTTAGTTATTTGTTTCATAACATGAAAAGCATATCGTATTTGTGAAGGTTTTGTATTTCCATATACATCTCTTTTATGTTATTCATGTTTTATTAAACTCGACATTTCGTGGCTGGGAGAACTCGGAGTTACTCCCCACTGACTGTGGCTTCCGTGTTTATATTTAATGCGTTGGCAGGTTTGTGATGCATACTTGGGTACATTGACGAGCTAGCGAGTGAAGTATTACCTTGGACCTATATTCGGTTCTTAGGATTGTATTATTTAATACACTCTTTTATTTTCGTATTTATTAGGGAGATATGTCTCCCGTTTTAGATACTTCTTATGTATAATATTATTTCCTTTTTGTTATGAACATTTTTCTTTAAGACACCTTTGTTATGATGAATATATTTAATAGTAGGTTCCGGTTTTAAAATTTACCGATTTTCACTAAAGTGAACCTATTAGAAACGTATTCTCATCTTTTATTTATTTAAATTATATTTTTTTTTCTTTCCGCAAATTTGAGGGTGTCACAAGCATCCAGTATAACACATTGACAAATATAAGACACAACAAATACCTCGACTCATGTAGACTCAGCGGATCATATGTACGCAACCTTAACTCAAAATAACGATGGGAACAAAAAGCAAAAGGGATCTAATAATATTATTATTACCTCCTCTAATAAAAACAGAATGTCCCAAATCAAAAGCTTTCAGTGTCGCATCCCATCCTTACTATTCAACAAGAAATTCCCGAGCTTCAAATTGCTGTGCATAACACCTATAAAATGACAAATGTGGACATCATTAACATAAATTAAGGCACATGATGTTTTCCCTGTCCATATCCATCTACACAAATTCTTGTTTAAGATGGAGGCATCCGTCTTAAACTTAAGACGGATCAAATATCATACCATTTGCATAGATAAGACAAAACAAAGTGCATAGATATTAGCAAGAGACTTGCCTTATCTATGAAAACTGTATGATATTTGACTCGTTTCATCTTAAGAAGACTCTTCTTTTCCGTAAATGATTTTTTACTTAAGGTAAGGTCATTTTCTTAGCCGTTCCACTGTAATCATCACAAAGCAATAGATTAAGAAACATTAGCAGTGACTGAACCGTGGCAAAATGATCAGCCTAATTCTTACTATTGTCTTAGTAATTTCTCTTTAGAGAACTTTTGCTACAATGGTTAAATCAACCGATAGTAAGTTTGAAACACAAGCATACAGGCAAGTCAGATTTCATCTCAATCTCAATCAAGCGTCCAACAAAAATAGAAACAGTATGCCCGCCTCTAAAATTCCATGGGTAAGTTTGTGTACATTTATCCGTGTTATACAGCCACGCCAGATAAGTTCCTTTAGAGAGCTTGAATAAGTCATGTTTCCCACTAACGAATAATATAGATGTAAAGAAATAGACGATGAAAGTGTGTTTTATTGTTGGCCATTGTTCTGAAAGAAAAGATTACCGTTTTCTTCTCAATCTCTGAGTTGTGCCACTTCTGATTTCTAACTTTTGCTGTCCATCATACCATTTGAATTTAACTACTAACAATAAAAACAAACAATACTGAAATATTTTTAAGATTGTGGGAATTTAATTTTATTTTAAATTTATTCATAAAATACACTATTAATAATGTTACTTTTGAGTAGTACAAAAGAGAAGTTTCAGCACTTATATTTTTTTATAATTAATGTAAATTAAATTAACATAAAAAAAAAAAATTAACTTATAAAATTAACAAATGCATACCGCAACTACAAATACGCGAATTTTTTTAATATGATCTGCGTCAACATATAAGGCACGAAAAATGTTAATAATACTATGAGTAAAAAAATATAGCAACAACTTAAATAGTGTGAGAATATATAATATAATTTGGTATATTTTATATATAAAGAGAAAGATTTGTTTGCTTCAATCATATTTAACATGTAGACATATAATACAGTAAAGATTACATAACCACATGCATGTTAGGCTTAATTTCTACAAACTAATAGAGGCCCAACCCTTAGAGTTGGCTTGTTCTTTTAGTTAGACTCAGTGATAAGATATATGCGGTAAGCCGACCCCCCATGCGCGTGTGCTTCCGAACAGAGCTCGCTCCTTCGAACAAAGCCAGGAGGAGTTGCTGCCTTTTGCGAACAGGTCATCTGCAAGAAAACTAAAAAAAAGTTTCGTTTCGGGGGATTTAGCAGCTTATAATCTATGTTTTAATACCAATTTTTATTTTTTATAATAAAAATATCATAATTTTAAATTTAATTAAAAGATTAGAGTTTAATTATATTATATAAGAGTATATTTTAGGTAATCAATATGAAGTTTGTAAAACAGAAGGGTACCATTTGGATATGTGATACAAAATGAAGTGCATCAGCAACTATTATGATTTATGACGAGTTGAATAACATTAATTTGAATATCAACAAAGTCTAAACGGGAGATTTACTTAAAACCATGTGTTCCTGTTACTGAAACTTGTGTGGAAAAGAAATTGATGAAGCTTTGACAATTGTTGAAGGCACAATTGTATGCTAAACCAGTCTCGACTCGAAGAACATAGAACATATATAGACAAGAGCGCAAGACCATATTATTGAAAGTGAGAGTATAAAACCGATCTTGGGACTCCAACCATTAGCTTAAGCTTTTGTTGAGATGGTTCATCTATCAGTAGCTTCATCTCGGCCGTTGTACACTTTGAAGCATGATGCTTATCCCCATGCACAAACCCGGCAACTAATGGAATAATCTAGCACTTTTTCACATTTTAAAGCACTCCTAAAAATTTCAACTCCATATATACAGAATATCATCTTCAAATGTTTCGCCTCGACTGGCTGTAAAATTGTATAACGTCAAGTCGGTAAAAGAAGAATTTAAAGTCGCTGTATAGTTGGACTGGCAGCCGAGAAATGAACCCTGTGAGCAACGATGAGTATTGTATTTATTTCTAATATCATCGATCTCCTGGCTCATAGTGTTGAGAAACTTTACTGCATGTTGAGTTAAGGCCTTCCTGTCTTCAGATAGATACCCATGACCCCGGTTCCGCTGATTTGCTACTTCTTTGCTTAGATAGCTTTTTCTCGTCGTGCGGGCAAGTAGACCTTTAAACATTAAACCAAGAGATGAAATATATGTGCAGTTAGTCTCGACTATCCGGTCATGACAGATTCGGTGAAAACAATTGATGACCTGATAGCAGTCAGTTTTCAACAAACCGGCCCGCTTGAATGTGCTTACTGTATTGGTAGGCTTGGATAGCTAAGGATCAACCACAGTCCAGTCTGGTCCGGTTCGCCGGTCTGGTAAAAAACTTGAACAACCCTAGATAGACTCACTCTAATTTCGAAAACTAAACAAAGCGAACTTACTTGTCATCAATGAGTTTATTTAATACCGTTTTTTGGGTGAAAAAAGAGTATAATATGCTGTCTAACAAGTGATTACTAATACGTTTAGCTGTAGGACTATATAGTTATTTGATTCTAATAAAAATCTAATTTCTGAACTAAAACAGAAGGAAAGTACTAGTCTGATTAATTACTCTTAATCCTAATAAGATTAGTACTGTTTGTTGCACCCCTATAAAAGCACACCCTTACGTACCTTATGTTTAAATAATCAAATTCATTCTTTCACAAGCAATTTCAATGGCTTCCATGAGATCTTTATGCATTGCTCTGCTTTCTTTTTTCGTATTGTCCCTTGTTCTTTCTTCTTCTGCTAATGCTTCGCCGAATAATGAGAAGCTATCCTTTGAGGCGATATATCAGTTCGGTGACTCGTTGAGTGACACTGGCAACCTCATTCGAGACGGTTCTGTTGGAGAGCATAATCCCTGTGGACGTCTTCCTTACGGAGTCACTTCTGGGAATAACACCGGCCGCTGTTCCGATGGCCAGCTCATGATTGATTTCATTGGTACGAGACCTTCACTTATTAATCGTAATATTAGTACTATTAGTACTGTACTATTGCCATACAATGCACTAACAAAGAATTGTTAGAAAATCAACTTAAAAGTTAATTGTTGTAGTCTCACTTGTTGTTCTAAGTTTCTAACACCTTTTTCTTGAATTGCAGCCAACTTCTTTCACATGCCGCGCTTGAGCCCGTATCTGAACAAAGAAAGCAACTCGAAACATGGCTTGAATTTTGCGGTAGCTGGATCAACTGCACTTGATACTAACCGTCTAGAAACAATGGGTGTTATCGCCCCTGTCACCAACAAATCTCTGTCAGTTCAGATTAACTGGTTCAAGTCTCACCTTAAATCCTATTGCGGAGACAATGCAGCAGGTTTGCATCTATATATATATAATCGTAATACTTAACCAACTTCTTATAATCTTATAGTTGCAATTCTAATTCTTCTTATTTCTATATTTGGTCTTAATACCAGAATGCAAGAGAAGGGTTCGAAATTCACTCATCGTAATGGGGGAAACCGGGGGGAATGACTACAATTACGCTTTACTTGAAGGCAAGAGCCTACAACAGTTGCAAAACATGGTTCCGGAGGTGGTTCACCAAATTAAACAAGCAGTTAAAGTAAGTTCCGACTTCCTCGGATTAAGATTCACTAACTAGCTTTTTAAATTAGTAAACCGTCTTACCAATAAGCGTTATAACCTACGTTTTGTCCAGGATTAAGATTATTAACAATTTTCATTAACCATCGATTGTCTTTACAGGAAGTCATAAATTTGGGAGCTATTCGAGTTGTGGTGCCAGGAAATTTCCCAATAGGGTGCATGCCAATATACTTATCCATGTTTGAAAATACGGACCCAAATGAATACGATTCACTCAAGTGTTTGAAGGGTTTGAACAACTTTGCTGTATTCCACAACAAGCACATTCAGTTAGCCATCAAAGAGCTTCAAGCAGAATACCCGAAAGTGGCGATTGTGTATGGTGACTACTTCAATGGTCTAAGATGGATACTGCAATCAGCTTCATCACTTGGTAAGATTATATAGCCACATTGTCTTAGACATTAATATTAGTTTCTTTGTGTAATAATTATAAAACATGTAATTTTGATCAGTAATAATACTCTAATGTAAACAGGGTTTAAAGAGGACGGACTTCAGAAGGCGTGCTGTGGAGACGCTAATAACAAGTATAACTTCAACATGAACATGCTGTGTGGGAGCGAAGGCGTCTCAGTATGCGAAAATCCAGAAGAAAGATACAGTTGGGACGGAATTCATCTAACTCAGCATGCGTATCTGCATATGGCTCAGTTCCTTCTCAAGCGCATTGTGCCTGGCATCCTTCAAGTTGTTTAAAGTATTCCTTAGACGAAAGAGGTTTACTATTGCTTTATTTTGTATTTTTGTTCTTCACTTTGGTTTGGAATACATTTTAAGTTTTATGTATAGTAGTAGGGAGTAGATTGAATTGAGGGTCAGGTCCTTGGAGAGGCCAATTTTTTTTTTTCTCTTGTACGTATTTATACAGTATTTACAAGAGTTTGATCTTGAATTTATCAGCTTTATTAAGTTAATAATAAATTATGGGTATGTTTTAGTCAAAACACACCCATAATTGACTGAGACAGTATTTAAATCATTTGCGGTAAACTTATACTTAGTGGATGATAATTGATAAGTAGACAATAGTCTCATTGTGGGTCAAATTACTCATAGAAAACCTTCCTAATATAGAAAGGACAACAATTGACTGAGACGCACCAAAAAAAGAAAAAAGACGACAATTGACCAAAAAAAAAAGGGACGTGCTTTTTCACATACGGATTTTACTCTTTCACATACAACTTTTACAACATTACCCTTTTCATTTTCTCCTTTTCTCACCCAATTAATTTTCTCGTCTTTCCTCGTCAGTCATCTCCCATCACCATTCTGAATGAGTAATTTCTATCAACGCCTACACCACTATCAGAAGACCATTCCATTAATAAAAGTAACAATAACCTCTGATGGTCACCCATCACCATTCCGAATGAGTAATTTCATGCGTAACTATTTAATTAATAAACTGGAAAATTCACATGGTACCCTCGAGGTTTGCCATTTTGCACGAAATACCCAAAATTTTGATCTAGAAAACTTTAAGAGGCCATAACTCGTGTTTACGAGATCAGAAAGTGACGATTTTTTTTTTCAAATCGATCGTCTTTTCAAGTACTACAATTTGAAAAAAAAAATTGTCGAGTTCGGAATTCGTAACCAAGAGATATGCTCGCTCAAAGTTTGTTTGGTTAAAAAAACTTTGACATGCAATAACTCCTAGCTACGGGATCCAAATACAATAATTTTTCCAAATCGTAATTCTCGGAAAGATGATCGATTTGAAAAAAAAAAATCGTTACTTTATGATCTCGTAAACACGAGTTATGACCTCTTAAAGTTTTCTAAATCAAAATTTTGGACATTTCGTGCAAAATTACAAACCTCGGGGGTACCATGCGAATTTTCCGATTAATAAAAGTAACAATAACCTCTGATGGCCACCGATCAACGGCCTACACCGCTACCAGAAGACTTCGACCTCCCTCCCCCTGCACCGCATTGTCCCTCCTTCGCCTGCTCCGAACAAGGACGACCGTACCACACTGTGCCATCGGTGCCAAGTCTAAGTATGAGCGAAAATGCGACGGCCGCGAGACGGCGTACGGTTAACGGAAGGTGACAATAACGTCGGGACAGATGGGTGCCTTGATGCCCTCCCCCGCACTCTCTCTCCTCGACCACCACTGAACACCCTCGACCACTATCCAACGACAATCGTTGACCACCCTAACAACCACCATAAACCGTAAATAAAATAATTGTTAAACATAAACCTAATTATTAGAAAAACCGTATTAATAATTGTAAATATAAATTTACTTCACTAATTGA
Organism: Heliosperma pusillum; assembly: GCA_022085475.1. Classification (NCBI taxonomy): domain Eukaryota; kingdom Viridiplantae; phylum Streptophyta; class Magnoliopsida; order Caryophyllales; family Caryophyllaceae; genus Heliosperma; species Heliosperma pusillum. The sequence continues at coordinate 38,654 of JAIUZE010025476.1, read as the reverse complement.
AGAGTTATAATCAATTGTTCAACTTTATTAGATTTAATTACATGATAAGTGTATACATAAAAGTAAAAGTCAATTTGATTGTGTTTAAGAAAAAAAAAGGGTTTTTCTATATGGTGACCCTTAACTTTTTCAAATCCCACATGGTAACCTTGCAAATCAGAAAAGTCTAATGGTAACCCTGAAGTCCATTAATTGCATTGACCGTGACCTAAAACTTTGTTTCCGTCAAATTAGACTGTTAGTTGTCATATGTGGCAGTTGGGAGTGCTTATGTGGAATATTACGTGGATCATCAATTGAAAATCATACAAAAAAAACAAAAAATCATTTATAAACCCTTCATTTCCCCCTCACTCTGTTTCCCCCTTTCACATTTCATTAGTGCCAAATTAATTAGGGTTTCTGACAAAAAATTTCATCCATCATCATCAATAAGAAATAAACCCAAGTTTCAATCTTTCACAATCAGGCGTTTTAAAGGTATGTTTCACTCTATCTTGTGTTTAAATTATTGCTATATTTTATCAGTTTATTATGTTGATCATTTTTCTCGTCCCTAAATTTTGTAAATGTTGAATTTTGAATGTAGTATGGAGAATATTGTCTTGAAACTGCATTATAGGGCTAATTTTGTTGAGGTATTGGTTGAAGATACTGATAGGATCTTGCTTATTGATGTTTATAACGACATGTTTGATGAGGTAGAAGCAGATAAGATTGAATGGCCTACAAACCCTTCATTAACATATTCATATAAAATGAATTCAGTGTGCTTAAAGAATGACAATGATCTTATGGAAATGTTCAGTAGGTTAGAGGGGAAGAAAATAATTGACATATGGATTGGGTCTGAGGTTGAACCTTGTCATGTTCTTGTTATGGCAAGAAAAGTTAGGGCCAATAAGGAAAAGGTGCTTGTTGATGAGGTCAGTATTAATGAGGTCAATGTTGATGAGGTAAATGTTGATGAGGTCAATGTTGATGAGGTTGGGGTGACTTTAGAGAAGGAAAAACAGGAGACATCAAGGAAGAAATTACCTTGTAAGAGAAGTGTGTTGAAGCCTAAATCTGTCCCTAAACCTATTCCTAAAACAGCTAATTTGGTTGGTGAACATATTGAATCATTAGAAGAGATTGAGTTGGCAATTGAACCCAATGAAGTTGCTATTAAACCCACTGAAATTGATGTCATTTCACCAAGGAGAAGTGGAAGGTTGACTAGAAGCCAAGTTAGTCAACCTACTTCACCTGTTGTGCTCTCTATTGAACCCAATCAACCTAATTCACCTATTGTGACATCCATGGTCATTAGTACTAGGAGGACATCTCCCAGGTTTAAACCTCCTCCAATTGTTCAAGCTTCCCAACCTAAGCTTTCCAAATTTAAAATCCCCAGAACAACAGCAGTGAGGAAAGGGTTATATGTCCCTAAAGATAAATCAACCTCTGTTGTGATTGAAGAGAGTAATACAAGAGTGACAAGGAGTTCCAGGTCAAGAGATTTGAGGATAGTACAATGTGATTCAGATTTAGATGAAAGTGATGAGTCTTATATGCCATCTGTGGAGGAAGAAGTTGAAGAGGAGCAGGGTTTGTCTGACCTTGAGAAAGAGGACAATGTTGTGATCTCTACCTTGCAGTACATTGATGATGACTATAATCCATATGAGGAACATGGGTGGATAGATAATGAAGATGGAGGATACAATGCAAAACTCTTTAGAAATGGAGAGTTATATGAAAACAAAGTGTTTGGGGCAATTAGATTGAAGCCCTGGCAAATTTTCATGGACAAAGATCATTTCAAGGATGTTTTAAGAGACTATTGTGTGCAAGAAGGCTTCAATTTGGTTGTTGTGAAAGCTGAATGTAATAGGTATACAGCAGATTGTGCTACTGCAAACTGTGGGTGGAGAATACATGCAAGTGTATTGCCTGATGGCCAAACTTGGGCCATCAAGTCAATAAGGAGCCCTGACCATGGGTGTGATGGTGTGAGGAACAAAAATCCAATGGCAAATTGTAAGTGGGTTTCAAACAAGTTAATGGAAGATATAAGGGCCAACCCTGACATTTCTGCCAATTCATGTAATGACTTGTTGATGAAGAGGTATGGACTCAAAATGCCTAGCTCCTCTGTGTATAAGATGAAAGAAATTGCCTTGAAAGAAATTAATGGTGGGCATGATGAGTCATACAGACTACTTTGTCAATATTGTGAAATGATCAAGCTTACCAACCCTGGCAGTGTTGCATTGGTCTCTGGATCTGTTAACCAAGAGGGTGTACTTCAGTTCAAGTCTTGCTTCATTGCATTTCATGCTCAATTTACTGGTTTAATCAGAGGTTGTAGAAGCTTGATTGGAGTGGATGGTGCTCACTTGAAGGGGAATTATGGAGGGGTCTTGTTGTCAGCAGTTGGCCTTGATGGAAATAATGAAATTTTCCCTATAGCTGTTGCCATTGTGGATTCTGAGAATAAAGAAAGTTGGTCTTATTTTTTTATGCAACTCAAGCAAATTCTGAATGAATCTGGAAGGGAAGACTGGACCATAATATCAGATAGGCAAAAGGTATAGAGTTTTTTATTAACTGCATAACCTAATTATTTGAAAGCATAACCTAATTATTAATTGCTTATTCATAGAGTTTTGTTTATTTGTTTGTGGTCACAGGGTGTTGAACCAGCCTTAGAAACTGTATGGCCTGAGGCATACAGAAGGTTTTGCTGTAGGCACTTGTGCAAGAACTTTAAACAAGACTACCCTGGGTTATTGATGCATGGGTTGTTTTGGAAAGTTGTAAATGCTACAAGTGAGTTCACTTTCAAGAAGGCTCTTGAAAGTGTAGTTCAACATGGTGGTATGGGAGCTGCAAGGTGGTTCTTAGATTTAGGAGACAAAGAAGCATGGGCTAAGCATAAGTTTCTCACTAGGCTCAGTTGTGAAGACAACACAAGCAACTTTGTAGAGAGCTTCAATGCTACTCTTGGAGTCCATAGATGCAATCCAGTTCTGAGTCTTCTTGAAGGTAAGAAATATAACACCTTATACATTTAATTCATTTATGTGTGAGTTTAAAGTGACAAATAGCCATTTGATTATATTATGTTAGGTATTAGAAGAATGTCAATGGTTAGGCATGCCTCTAGAGCTGCAGCTGCTGATAGTTGGCCAGATGATGGTATCTGTCCTAACATAATCAATAGGTTGAAAGAACTGATCAAGGATTCTAGATTTTGTCATGCTTTTTCATCTGGATTTGGTGAGTTTGAAGTGCGTGATGGTGGGTCTTTTCTGCCTGTCAATCTTAACCTCCATACTTGCCTTTGTGGAAGATGGCAAATTAGTGGAATTCCTTGTAAACATGCTGTTAGGGCTATACTAGAAGCTGGTAAGGAGCCTGCTGACTTTGTCAGTGAGTGGTTCAGTGTGAAGAGGTACAAGGAAGCATATGGGTTGAATATTCACCCAATTGCAGACTCAGCTCAATGGCAAACATTCAATGTGCCATCATTAGAACCACCATCACTTAGAAGGTCTATTGGCAGACCAGCTAGAAACAGGAGAAGGGAGCCAGGGGAGCAAAGAAAGGGAAAAAGATCAATAGTCATTACCTGCAAGAAATGTGGTTGCATGGGACACAACTCTAAAACGTGTAAAGGGGGCTATACTGCAAAGGAAAGGGGACAACTTCAAGGGAAGGTAAGTAACAAACGCACAAAGACTAATTCCCAGCCATCATCATCAAGGTTCAATGTCACTTCATTGAATCATTTGGAGGCATTGATAATGGGAACCCAGACTTCTACTTCAGCCAACCTTACACCCAACAATCAAGGTGAGTCTTCAACACAAGTCCAGCCTTCAACTAGCCAAGGACCACAGAAGAGAGGGAGGAAAAGGAAGCTGCCATCATCATCTAAATGAAGATGCATCAAATTTGCAGATAAAAGGGAGTGTCATTTTGAAAAGGAAGCTGCAAGGTTTTTTTTTGCTGTCATGTGTTGGTCTGTATGACCTTATAATTGGATTTGTCTCCCTTTTTTTTGTCATGTTGTCATATGAAGATGTAAACCTTTTTGCCATGAATCAAAAACAGTAAGATGAAAGCTATGTAACCAACTTTGTCAATGTAATACAAGTGCAAAAGATCATTGCTTTCATTCCAAAAATCAGTCCCAAATTTGCATTTTTCATTTCATTAAACTCAGAAAATTACAACTTAATCATGAAAGCTATTACAAGAACCATAAACATAAAAACAATCAACTTAACATAAAACTTCAATACATTTGCTAATTTATCTAAATCATTCTTCAACTTTTGAATATCTTCATTTCTCCATTCAACAACACTTGAAACATCTTCATCCTCATAATATTTCTTCAAATATACCCCTTTGCCAAAAATCACATGATTGTGAGTTAACCAACTAACAAATATATTGCAATCTTCACATTTAAAGTATGCTTTTCTTGGATTGCTCACGGACCCAGAAATTTTGATGACCGCATTCCTTCCACATCGATTGCAAGGTTGGTTAAGAAACTCCAAACCTATTATTGAATCGTTTTTCCAATTTGAAGAAGACATAGATGTGGGTGGGTGGTTTGATTAGGAAAGGGATGAACAAATTAATGAGGGATTAGGACGGAAATAGGGAAGAAGAAGAAGAAGAAGAAGAAGAGAGACAGAATTTAGTAAAAGGAAGAAGAAGAATATGGAAGAAGAAGAAAAAGAAAGATAAGATATAAGTTATAAATAATGAAGGGGGAAGAAGAAAAAGAAAGAAAAAGAAAAAAAAAATGACAAATCCATGTGGGAAACAAAGTTGACGGAAACAAATCCACATAAGCACTCCCAACTGCCACATATGACAACTAACGGTCTAATTTGACGGAAACAAAGTTTTAGGTCACGGTCAATGCAATTACTGGACTTCAGGGTTACCATTAGACTTTTCTGATTTGCAAGGTTACCATGTGGGATTTGAAAAAGTTCAGGGTCACCATATAGAAAAACCCAAAAAAAAATATTGTGTTTAGTAAAAGGGCATCATATGGAAACTTTATGAAAAAATGTATGTGAAAGAGTAAAATTCGTATGTGAAAAAGTAATTCCGAAAAAGGAAACCTTCCTAACTACATATGCCACAATTCTATACATATTAGGTCAATTTTACGACATTAACCTATCTCACAAAACTCTTTTTCTTGTTTTAATCTAGTGTGTAGTCTCGATTTCAAGAAGTTAAGAATATTTACGCTTAAATTTAGTGAATGTTTAGAGTTGTTATTGAAATTGTAAACATGACTTTTGCTTGTGTTGAGGTTAAATTACAGTTAGGGTCGTAGTTCGGGCCATCAATTCAAATGTCGAGTAGTGTATAAGTCAAGTTATAGGGTTCGGGTCAACTTTGTTAGATTCACACCTCTACCATGGTAAGGAATCCCATTCCTCATTCTTTGAGATATGAATATTAAATTATTATTTAAAAAACACCAAATAATTACTAGGTATAAATTTGCAGCATTCTAAATTAGACATGTCGAATGGCCCGTGCGGGTCGGGTCGTACGGGATAAGGGTCGAGTTAGCGTTTGAGTACGGGTTAAAAAAATAGTTTCTAATGCCTTTTTCTAACAATTTTAAGTCAAAAAAATGTTTTAAAACAAATTTAACATAAATAATTTAATCATATTAAATGTTTATAATGTATTAGTTATACTGACACAACTAGTTTTATTCCCGTGTAAAATTGCACGGGGTTGGTATTATACTTGTATAGAAAATGTTTGATTTAATGCATAAATATTGATATAAAATTTCAATAACTGTTAATTAAGATTTAAACTTCGAACAATACTTCGTATCATTTATTACAAATAGTAGAAAAAATCTAATAAACTTACAAATTATAGTATATTTTGTGTAAACATCATTACTTTGCAAAACACGATATGAAATACGCCAGAGAAACGTTTGTAATATCCGAGAGTAAGAGAACTTGAGTATTATAGACAATAATTATTGACTTATTTCACAAACCAACCGTATTGATTGTAGACTCTTATCAACTATAAAATAAAAAACATAGTATGAATGATAAATTAATATAACTTGACAACTTGTGCATAGTTTAATTGTTTTTTTCAATTTAAGGTGTGTATGTTCGATATATTCGTATTATAAAATAATCTGAAAAATGGAGAAAATAAGCAATATCGTTACATGTAACATCGGCGAAATGAAAAACATTTACACATGTTAACTTAGCAAACTTTAGCGACATGATTTTGGCTCATGTTAGTTGGATGACTTTGTAATTATACGGGTACAATCTATTTTGAATTAGGCCGAATTAAGGAATAAACAACGCCCAAACACTTCAAATAAACCATCACAAATTCTATTTAAGACGGACATTATCCGTCTTAAACTTAACATGGGTCTAATACATATCAAATCATCCCATGTGTTTCCTGAAAAATATATACAAAAAGTTTTGTCTTTATTACCACTATATGGTTTTGTTTGACCCGTGTTAAACTTAAGACGAATAGTACCATCTTAAGCAGAACTTACTGAGAATCAATATGTACCACCATATGACCATATATAATCTCACCATTCCAATCACCAAAATTCTATGTCATTAAAAGACCAACTATCTTCATTCCCTCCATATCGCCTACCTCTCTATTTTTCTATCTTCTTCTACTCTCTCCTCTCTCATTTTCGTATAAATGTATGCATGTGTTTCCTTTATCTCATATTCTCTTTTGTTTATATAATCAATAAATTTAAAAACAATTTAATTTGAAAAAAAACATTGTACATTACAATGTTATGCATGTTGGATTTCACCTTAGGAATGACTGATTTATTTTTAAATGCTTCTAATGTACATGGTAAATTTTTATTTCTTTTTTGGTTATAGCGTAAGTATTTTTTATGCATGTAATTAGTCTAACCAAGACAATTTTTTAATGGTTTTATGCTCGTAACACATAAAAAATGGCACTTCGACAAATTTGTTATATCTATCTAAGTAGATTGTAGTGTGAGTATTTAGTGAGAGATTTAGAATAAGTAAGTAATTTTTTTTTCTTATTTTTCTAAAACCAAATTAAAGAAGATAAGTTCAAAAGAATGTATTTTTTGTGGGGTTTTATATTTTTCAGTTTAAAAATCATTTTTTCAAATTTTATTTTGATATGGGACATTCTAGATCCATATATTACTTTATGGATCAACAGTTAAATAGTTTGTTAATGCATGCATTGAATAATTAATGTTGATATTTTAGAAATTAGAATGATATCACCTAAATTCTCTAATATTTATATATTAATTGACTTATTTTTAAATAATTTAACTAAAGCGGTGGGTTCTTATGAACTTATTTTTTGAAATTTATTTTTTGCTTTAGTAAAACGATGAAAGGTGAAATTATATAATTCAGTAACTTTTTGTTGATTGTAATTTAAAATTATTAATTTTCAGGATTTTTGACATATCAATGTAATTTATTATTAATGTAAAGTTTTAATTCATAATTTAGGATAATTAAAAAGTTGCATGTTCAAATTATTGTATTCCTTTAGTGTAAAAAAGCAAATTGATACATAAAATGCGGAAAAAGGAATAAATACAACAAAATACAAAATAAAATGAAAACTAATATGATGATGTAGATCAATGTGGTGGCTTTAAATGTTCTTGTTCTAATAGAATGAAGATTTATTATTAATGTAAAGTTTTAATTCATAATTTAGGATTATTAAAAAGTTGCATGTTCAAATTATTGTATTCCTTTAGTGTAAAAAAGCAAATTGATACATAAAATGCGGAAAAAGGAATAAAGACAACAAAATACAAAAACAAATACAAAATAAAATGAAAACTAATATGATGATGTGGATCAATGTGGTGGCTTTAAATGTTCTTGTTCTAATAGAATGAAGATTATATAATTAAGTCATTTTAATAATCAATATATATATTTATTATTATATATTTAATAATTAAAAATGACATTAATGTAGGCCCGTGCATCACACGGGAATGAAATCTAGTTATTATATATTTAACGGTTACAAAAATTATATAATATTGATTTGTTAATCACTTTTCTTATTTAAAGTTCTTAAACTAATTAATTTTTAATTATTTAAAATATAATATAAAATATTAATATTATACTCCCTCCTAGTCGGTCATTTCTTCCCTCTTTCCTTATTGGGTAAGTCGTGTTTTCTTCCCTCTTTCCCTTTTTGGATGTGGGGTTGTGTGTTTTGTGTGGTCCAAATTCATTTCCTTAATTTTTGTGTAAAAGGGAAAGAGGAAGAAATGAGTGACTAATAAGGAGTAATAAATTTCTTAATTTTTCTTTAACCCAACAACTCGACCAGCCGGGGTCTGGCTTCGACCTAAAGTAGTTCATTTCTGATTCGGATAACAAGATTAGATTTTACGGGTCTTGACTCTGGAGAAACAGGTTCGAACAAGTTGGGTTTACGGGTCACAATTTAACAAGTCAATTTAAGCTCATATATACGTAGGAATGGCAATGGATCGGTTGGATTGGGTTTTGCGAGATCCAAACCCGATCCACTTAGTTATTAGATCACCGATCCATATCCAAACCCGATCCATATCCAAAACTTAAAAATCTATACCCGATCCACTATACTTTTTTGACATCGAGGTGCCAAACGACTCCGTCGTAACCATACTCACCCCAAATCCATACCCGATCGACCATATAATCCAAAACTTGATTTGACTACATAAAAATTTCATCTTATAAGACAAAAATGAAATTTCTTGTTTAGAAAAGTCTAAATTTTCAAAAATATTTGAATGGATCGGGTTTGGATTTGGTTTACGGTTTTCAATAGTAGACTTAGATATGAGTATTTAAACAGCGAATCGTGTATGATTTTTTTTTCAACATTATTTTAAAAATAGTTACATTAATATACTTGGAATTGTTTGAAGCAACACCCCCCACCCACCCGTAAAGTGACATCGGATAAAGTTAGAGTGACTAGTGAAGTTGGACTTGTTACAAAGTTAAACCAAGTTATCGCCAAGTACCGCAATAGTGTTCGGTGATATAAAATCCCGTGAATATTTGTACAATTTTGTCCCTGAAATTGTGTCTTTCAAGGTATGCTTGTTCTCAGTTTTCCATTTCTCAAGTCTCTACTTACACTATTTCTGCTTAAATTCCATTAATCTAGGTGTTTTGGCTATTGAATTGCATGACTCATGACCCACTTATGATTTATCAGCTCTTTTCAGACTGCTGCTTAGTATGCGCACCATCTGTTTGTTTCATTATATATTTATATGTGTTACACCTTTTCATGATATATATGTGACTATCTCAGGTGTTGGTATGTTATTGCTTCAAACACTAGTTTGTTTTCATTTTCTTCGGATTTTATTATTCAGTTTTGATGCGCAAATTCAGCCATGTTCTTTTCGACTTAAAACTCACTCCCTTTAAATTAAATTCGCTCTTATAACTTAAGTTAAGTTATGTTTAGTTCAACTTCTATTACATCTCTTCATATGTTTAGTTCAACTCACAAAAGTGTAGTTCAATTCATACTTATTTTTCTATGACTTCAGTTCAGCTCTTATAAGTTTAGCGGAATTCGGTTTAGTAATATCTAGGCATTCTGCTTTTCTTAAGTCTAAGACGGATATTTCCGTCTTAAACAAGAATAAGCCTACCTATTAATTCTCGTATGAGTCGGTATCATATGGGGATTTGTGACTTGGGTGTGAGCTGAATTCAAGGACATTTAACATTAGGCCCTTAGTCATAAAATTAAGAATTTACTGGATTTTTTGTTGGAATAAATATAGATATAGATGTAGGTTGCTTGAGAGTATGATTGCAAATTATATCTAAATTAGCTAGCTAAGCATTCGTTATAGTAGAATCGAGAGAGGGTATCTCACTCAGTTGTTCACCTATCTCAACTCCTCTGAACTGATATTTTACTATCAGTTGTAGCCTTTTTCTTGGACATAATTTAATTATTAAACTTGTATTAATGATTTGTTACTATCTATCGCCAATGATGCATCAGAGTAGAAAGTGCAACGCTAAGGGTCGTTAGATATATGGAGTAGTAATTCTAATTTTAGATTCTGTATGATAAGGTATTGAGATTCGGCATCCTATAAAGATCACATATATATCTTGAGATATCGAGACTTCCACAAATCATGATTGTTTAGCGAATAATAATAGTGATGATGGCTGGCTTTTTTCTTGATGATAACTGATGAGTTAGGTGTTTTCTGGTATAACTTGTTGGAGGAAAAATATTCTCGGGGTGAATTGTGCATGCTTTCCGATTGATCGTGCGGGAAAGCTTGTTTTGGTCTGGTTTACTGAGTTCTCGTTTGATTTCCTGTGTTTTCATAAGAACCCAAGCGTTGCTAGTTATTTGTCCAACAGTGTATCTCGTATGAGCATATGAGATCAACTCAAATGCTTTTACTTATTCCTCATGTAGTTTAAGGCATTTTGGTTTCATGCATTTGACTGTCTCACTGTCTCATATATTTTTGTGTCTTTGCGGAATGCTGTGACATAAGAAATGCAACATACTTCGAGACATTAACATGTATGCTTAATGGTTGCAGGGCTTGTGAATGAAAAAGAAGAAACAATATATTTCACTGATGTCTATCTGATTCAAGCTTGTGCATTGTTTCTATATACTTACAATCAATCCTAGAAGGACGCTAAAGATAAGCAGCCATTATGAATTCTCTCTCATGTACATCATTTCTTTCATATCCGTCAACCTACCAACAGTACAGTTTTTCTAATAGATTACCAAGACTTCATACAAACAACCTTTGCCAATATTCTAATAGCAAATGTTACTACTTTCGTCATTCTTATGGAAATACTTCTGTTAGTTTTCTTCCCTTTAATGCTCGGAGTTCATTAGCTTGTGCTAAAAATCTACTTGAAGAAGGGCTTGTTGCCGTCGCGGACTTTGATGTTTTAGATGACAAAGATTGGTCATTCCTTGGAGTTGACAATATGAAATCCAAAGAAGAACATGACAGAAAGGTTGATCAAATTATCTACTCTGGAAATGTTGCAGATACCTCAAAGATCCTCATTTCTATGGGCTCAGAGGATTTTGTTGATCGTTTGACTGAGTCTTCTCCCAGCCAACTTTTGCTAGTCGTTCACGAGTCCTTCCTTTCTCTTGCATGCATAAAAGAGAGGCATGACGAAGTCAAGTGTTGGCAAGGAGAATTTACTTCTGTACCTAAAAAATGGGTACCCTTTGATGTTGTTTTCCTGTATTACTTGCCCGCTTTTCCGCACCAGCTCGAAGAAATCTTCAAAGCACTTGCTAGTTACTGTGCGACAGGTAGAACTTAGTTCCTTTGTCTCAGATTTTCTCATTTCTGTATTTATGAGCCGTTTTAATAGAATTTGTCTTTTGAGAAGCGATCTCATATTAGTATAATGTGAGACCAATGAGATACATCTAAAATCACTAATTTACTGTTAGCCCACTAAAAAGTGCGATTAAGAAATAACGACGGATGGCCGTAACAGGGGTGGGACTCGTACAGTTGCCAGTAGCCTTATATGAAAAATTTTATTGCCCAAATATCTTTTGGGTGTTTAGAGCTAACTTCTACTGCTATGATTTATTACATTTGCAGGTGCGCGAGTGGTGATCAGCCATCTCCAAGGCAGGCAGGGTTTAGAGCAGGAAAGACAGAAGTACCCTAATAATGTTGTGTCTGATTTACCCCAAAAATTGACCTTGGAGAACGTTGCATCAAATCACTCCTTCATGTTGAAAGAATATATCGATGATCCGAGCTTTTACCTAGCAGTTCTAGAGTTTAATGCATGATATGCATATGTTTGGACTGCACAGCATCATGCTTCGCAGTTTGTTGCGTGTAAGTGCTTTCATCGGCAACTTTTCTATGAATTTTAAATCTCTCATCCTCTGTTGCCAATTTTTTTCCATTGAATCTGATGAGAAAATACCATTTGTCAAAACAAGACTGAAATAATTATTAAATATTATACAACAAACAACATAATCCCAATGGCTTAAGGGCTTCAAAATGTTGCTGAAAAAGGGTAAGGTGTTGGATTTACACAACCTTGCCATTTTGTTAACAACATGGAGTTGCAGTTCCCAAATGTTCTCTAAACAAGGAGCATGTAAATATAACCAGATTTCGACATTCCTTACTTGAAAGAATTACCTATAGCTCAGAATTCTAAAATCCCTTATTTTCAGTGTTTTCGATTTCAAAGATAAGAAAGTCTTCAAATGAAGTGATAAGTTCAGAGTTGCGACATGTATATATTTTACGCAATGTTCCCGCTATTTCCTTCCTTAAACCATATACATTACAAACTCAAAGTAAATGTCTTCTACTCAGCTATTCCTGATCTTTCTTGGCTAAGGGCAGCCTTAATCTTCCAGGCGTGTGCATAACTTGATGTATTCGAGCTTGGTTCCTGGCCTACCAAATCATATACAACAACCCAGAAAGACTGGCAACCAATACTCTTCACCGTAACCTAGTATTTTTCCTCATTGTCAGACGCCATTGCCAAGAAAGCTGACCAGGAACAGCCACCCGCATCCATTCATTTAGCAGCTTCAAAGTAGCAGAACCGTATTCACAGTTCCAGGAAAGACGATCCAGAGTTTCAGTTCTAGTTCCACCAATACAGAAAGTTACATCAGTACATAATCCCATGCTTTGTAACCTGCTCCTAGTCAAAAGCCTGCCCCAGATTACAACCCGTAAGTGGAAAGAATGCTTACCCGACGAGAATCAAGTAGAGTTCAGGGTGGTTTAGTTTGATCCATAATGTACATAAGAAATTTTTACAGCAACTTAGTAAGTTTTTCAGGTGGCGTTTATGAGTTCACAGTAAAGAAGGATTCCGACTGTTAAATGAGGTTTTCTAATTACAAAAGTAGGGCTTGACCAAGCGCACGGTTTAGCATTTTTTATGCACCATATTTTTGCAATTGTCCGTGAGTATGCCCGCTGGCAAATGCAACAATCTCCTTTGGAATAAAGAAGACAAATAAATGGGTAGAATTCGGCGTTTCGACTCTTTCATTCACAAAAGTTGGCCTTACTATTTGTGCCGTTTATGAGAGAGTTTGGTTCTTATCATTTTCATTTTATGGAATATTACCCTTTTCCGCCCATTTTTACATCAAAAAGGCGAAGTGAGTGGTGACTTTACTGCAAGGTCTGCAACATTACGAAATATACGCAAAGAGAACAAAAAATGGAAGCGCACTCTGACATTACACACGAAAAACGTCCTGTAAACTTACGAAAACTAAGTAAGGCGTATAGAAAGTTAAAGAATGAAGAACTCCAGTAACCCGGCTTTGATACCCAGAAAAGTTGGAATAATATTGGCTCGAACATGAACCAATTATCAAAGATGTCTTTCACTCAAAAATTCCATTCTGAAGAAGCTGTGAAACATTCATAAAAAAAAATGTGGCACTCTCAATCTTAAGTCTTTGTCTACAATACCAAAACTGTCATAGATCAAATAAATAATTTTTTTTAAAAAAAAAGGGAAACGTATTTAGGCAAATATTTTTCAGCCCATTATTCCCGTTCCAAACTATTAAAGACCCAAACTTGAACTATATGAGTAAATTGGTATAAAGACCGACGTCGAACCTGCAATCTCGTAACTTTCTCAGCTCTATGTACTATTAAAATATGGAAAACTGTAATTCATTCCTCGCGGCAAACAAATTGTATTCTTCCACTCTAGTTTCATTTTTACTGCACACGTGATCTCCCTCTACTCGGCAGCAAGAATATAAAGCGCCTTTCCCGTCATCTGATGACAGTTTATCGGAACTGTAAGTCGGGAGAGCCACCGGCCCACCAAATTGGAACAGCGAGAACCCTTTATTCCCTGCTTCCAATTTACTCAAATTCGCTCTCTCAGTACCTTCCTTTGAGAGAACCTCCGTTTGTTTATTTCCTGCAGGTACCACATATTCTCTTCGAGACTCACCCAAGGGGTCTTTGACGCCATTGGCTTTATACACACTCGTTTCATCTAGTGGGTTCAAGCAATTAGTCCTCTGTATTGGCTGGTACACAGGAATCGTGTTGCTGTTCATGAAAGGAGATGATAGATGCTGAACTGGTCCGTACTGCATGCAGAATGGCGATTCCCCATTCAGGCCATACCCAAATGGGCTCGGCAGTAAGTAATGGTTGGGATGAGGATAAGTCATCAGCCCATTAGCAGGGGAGGTTGACCAAGTGACCGGGCTTTGATGGTAGTAGCTCACAGTCGATGGGCCATGATACACAGGAAAAGGCATATTCTGATTGTGAATAGAAGGAAGCTCACCAGCAGTAATCTTCCCATTCTCTGTAAAGGGTTTTGTAGAGGTATTCCCAGAAACATGACTCCCAACATTCAAAGAAAAAGGACTTGATACACGTGTTGTGTGAGAATCCTCGGGTAATCCATTTTGAACACAAACTGAACCCTGTCTTTCTTCTGATTGCTGACTACTGTCTTCGGAGTCTGACGTGGATGAAGTTTCCAAATTTGTATGGTTCGAAGGTGTGTTGCTATCTCCCTCACTAAGGCAAGACGAGCTATTATCAGAACTTGAACTGCTCAAACTACTGTCTCCCTGAGAGTCACCATGTAATTCTTCACTAATTTGACCAGAACGAACTTCTGCAGTTGACTTGTCAGTACAAATTTCTTCTGTCTTCAAACTGCCCGACTTCAAAGTGACATCTGAGTCCGAATTGCTCCGAGGATACCTTTTTTGTGGTTCTACAGGTTCCCAGACTTTTTTGGTATAAGGCGAATCTCTTCCAAGGGCAGTAGAGTAATTCGAGATCTTGCTTCTAGGTCGTCCACAATAATCACGCGTGTATTCAGCATGATTAAACTTGTTAACCCGGTGAATAGGCTTAGGCAAATCAGATGATGGTTCCAACTTTGTAGCCGATCTGGTCTCTCGGTGAAATTTTCCAACTGAAAAATGTGGCTCAACTTTAGCTCTATACTCATTTTGTTGACTACAACCACAAGACTGAACCTTCTGCCCAAACCTTAAGCCATTGTTTCTTGTACTCAACTTTGAACTATTAACTTCCTTTGAAAGATTTTCAGAAAACTCTTCATGGGATCGTGGTTCAGCTTTATATGCCACAGTCCCATTGTCTGTACTTCGTCGTCTATCTAACCATTTTCGACGTGTACCCTTAAAAGTATCAGGCGTGAATTCATCTTTCAAATCATCAAACTCTTCATTGGGCCCATCAGAAGCATTATTTAAATATCCTGGAGCTGTATAGTCAACTGAGGATGACTCATTGAGAGCTCCAGGAGAAGCTGACTCGGAAAGATTAGTATCCCCTGTTTCAGCCATAGATATTTTATCACAGTTCTTGGCATTCTCATCAAGACAAGACGTAGAAATTTCCTCCAATACATCACAAGGTAAAGGACTTTCACTTGTATCACTGCCCTTCTTGTCCTTCTCTTTCTCTCTCAATCTCTCTTTTCTACGGAGCTTCTTCTCTCTTTCCTTTGTTCTTTTCCTCTCCTTACGCTCTTCTTCTTCTCTTTTTTCCTTCTCCTCTTCTTCCAGAAGTTTCATCTACAAAAGGGAAAATCAGAAATCAGACCTCTCTTTAGGGAAACCATCTTATTGTCCAAAATATGGAGATCCATTTTGCATAGTTTTCTAAGAAATATTAGACCTGTTTTTCAAGTGTTATAATCTCTTTACAAGCAACATGGATGCGTTCTTCCAGCAGCTTCAATGCAAGACAAACAAAAATGCTGTGAGCATTTTGGCGGGCAGTTCCTTCTCTAAAGGCCTTCTCAACCTGCAAGAATATCATTGTAGATGAGAATCATGGAAGTCTAGTACATGCCCACCTGCTCTCAATGAGCTACAAAATAAGCCTCATGGCTTGATGACACTAACGCCAAACCAGACAACAATGAGTCAGTCAGAAATTATGGATATTCAACATTAAAACTTGAGGTCCAAGTCCGCAGTGAACAAAGAGTCAAGGATCAGAAGAACTGAAGGGTTCACAAACTATTCAGAATGATCAAGGTCAAATGCATTTATTGGGATCACCAAGATCGTTTTTTTCGTTTCTGCTTAACGATCTATAACTTGTGCCCCAGTTGACTACATAAAAGATAAGATGGAAGAGAAAACTTGCAGGCTGATGTCATGCATTCATCTTGCCAACAGAGCGGCCCTTTGCCCAATTCAGTCTTATTTCACACTTCAACAGATCAACATCATGTAATGAAATAGGGCGACACAAGTAAAAACAGAATCCTTTATCTCTAATTATCTGACTGTACCAGTAACTTGAGCATGATTTAAACTCTTACGCAGAGCATTGCCACAATATATCAACACAGGATAACCAAACAGGACCCAAAATATAGACAGCCTGAACTTCTAATGCTGGCTGCAAGTAATGCTGACAACACGTGTTGGTAACTTTAAAAGGCTTGAGGCGCACCAAGTCGACAAGGGGTCCTGGTAACGAGGTGCGACGTGTGTGCCTTAGCCCTTAAGCACACTAGGCAGACTGCGGGGGGGAAGGGGGGCGGGGGATTTAAACTTTTCAAAAAAAAAAATTGTGCAAGAGTACCTTAATTTGATAAACATGTGAAAACGTTAGGGATAGTGAAACAAAAGGAAAAACATAATAAAAGTACTTTAAAATAAAATAGAAATTGCATAGTGCCCTCCGCTTGTTGCGCTTGAAGGCATTTCAACTAGCACCTTACTGTGTCTTACTAAGCTGTCAAAAACACGAGTTTTAAACCTAAGGTTGGTAATGTAGCCTAGAGGTCTCGTCAACCAAGAGAATGTTAGTTAGTCCTGCTGACTGCTGTAAAGACACAGTTTAAATAATGAACGTGCCTGTTCCTTAAAAATGACGGTTGCGGCATCTAGAAGAAATTCTCGTGCAAGTTCAGGACTCTTCGCATGCTTCTGAGGACGAGAGCATTCGGCATCAAAATCGCTACCGTCTTTATCCATTGAATCATCGTCCTAAGAGTTACCGGGAAAATAAAGATTTCAATCAGATTAGAACTAAATGACCAGAAAGATGAATCTTAAGCAGTCTCTAATATACCCGGCCAGATGGTAGGAACTCCCAAGAATTCCAAGTGGGAGCCACGTGATAGAAAATTATATTCCGCCTCCCCCATGTTTTTTTATTCAACCCCACTTTTCAAATTTCCCTTACAAAAATTTAGTAATGGGGACTGGAAAGAAAATTAATACGTTAAATTAAACTCTAAAACAATCCCTTGGAAAGAAAAAAGGTAGCACCAAGGAATTGAAAGAGCAAGATAGTGGTCTTTTTTCTTCCTTCGAATCAAAGATCATTTGCATGGCGAATGAAGTGAGTCAACTTATTCTTCTTCTTTTTCCTTTCTTTTGTGTGTGTATGTGTGTGTGTGTGTGTGTGTGGGTGGGTGGGTGTGGGTGGGGTGGGGGGGAAGGTTTGTAGTTTTAGTGATAAGCAAGTACCTCTTCTTCTTCAGCCTCTTCAGCATGCTCGAAGAATCTTCTAATACTTTCTCCATGTGCAATTGTTACATATCCATCCCCAACAACAAGCCTGCAATGAACACAATGCCTTCCCTTCAAGGCATGAGCTTTTACTGAAAACTCAGAGCACCGCCCATCTAATTTCCAGGCTCTCAAGGTGATATAGCATGCAGTCAGATCACCGAGATCTAGACCATTTACTTGAACACTTCCATTCATCCCGACATTTTCGAACTCCAAAATATCAGATTTTCCTTCCCCTGAACCAACTGCCCATTCGAAGTGATGATACGCCCCAATTGAGTCAGCAAAAGCTTGGTGCCAATCGGCATAAATTGTATCATTTGTTACCTGAAAATTCATGGAAAAAGAATCTTATATGCCTGCCACATAGTGATAATGAAACAAAGGGGAAAGTAGTCTACTACTGGAATACAAACTCTTTAACAGTCAATTGATCAAGTAGTTACAGAGCAGTCTACCTCATACTGGAAAGCAGTATCTGCAACACAAAACCAGTTTGTGCACCGAGTTTCTCTTCGCATACGTTTCAATTCCTTCAGCTCCTTAAACTCACGGATGACATTCCTCCTGCAATCCCTGCAGAACCTCTTGCTATCGAACCTGTAAGATGAAACAAACTCATTATAAGAAAAGAAGGGATGTACTTTTGTTTAGAGGCAGAACTCATCCATTTGGAGACAGGTATAGAACTTAATAGAAACATTTTAGCACAGATTTACCCTGGCTACTCTGGATCAGTACATAAATTAATAGTAGTTGCATACACTTCAGCTGCAGCATCGTTATGCAGAGACATTCTTAGGTGATAAAAGAAGAGGAAGGTATATACTCCTCCCTCCCCACCCGCAATTTACAGGAGCCATTGAGGCACGTGGGTTATGTACTTATGTTGTTGTTGTTGTTGTATAGCTAGCGGCGGAATCTTAACGATAAGAATACTCTCAAGAAAGCAAAGACTCCAACATTTAAAAGGAGGACTGTAACATTGTAAAACATATTTTTATATCAGCTAAAAACTAAAATGGAGTTTCAAACAATATTGTAAAAGTTCAAAGAATAAGCCAACTATCTTGTGCTCCCCCCTCGCGGCCTCGCTCTTAATCGAAACTACCCAAAGTTTTAAAACTCCCCTCACAAAAAAGGTGGCACCAGAAGGTGAGACCGGGATAATAGGATTCAATGGGAGGAAGTACAATATTCAGCGGTAGGTCAAGCGCTTGTATAAACTTAAGTTATACTCCTAGTCTCCTACTGCCCAGTCCTCCAGGATGCAGCAGACTGTAGCTTCTGAAATCCCAGTAAACTAGGAGTATGTTAACCTTTCTTATTTGTTCAAATAACAGCAAACAAACAAATAAACAAAAAAACCACAACTAATAGGCAATAGCCCATATAAAAATTAAATTTGCAGTTAGTTACAGTACCCAATTTACACATTGCCTACCGAATCTGTATAAACTGTAAACAAAGTGAGTAATCAGTAGGTTGCGCTAGATATCTATGTACGCTTAGGCAGTGTTAAGAAAAAAGAGAAAACAAAAAAAGACTAAGGCGACGCTTCCCAAAAAAAAAGAAATTTGATTTACTACACACATACACGTGGAATGTGCATACCGGTACATAAGTCTTTCGATGAAATCCTCTTCTTTCATCTTCAATAGAGATTGGCGGGTTTCTTCTCCAAGTGCTGACCAGAAATCTACCAAAGTGTCACATGAAAGTCTGGCAGTATGCAGAGCACATGTTTCTCTTGTCCCATGCCCTCTTCCGTAACCTGGTATACCTTGACTTATCCAACCACGACCACCTCCACCACAAGCATCAGGATAAAGCAATTCACGTTCTCGCTCCCTCGCACGTGCGCTATCAAAAACCTGATTGCAATGAGGAATAAAAGCCTTAGTCAATAAGGAAAGAGAACACTCGGATCATGAATGTAAAGAAATAGAAGAATTGTGCTAACATTTTGGAGTCCCTTGAGAGATTTTGCATATAGGTAGGAATCTAAAAGAGTGAGGGTCCCGTCTCTTGTAGTTATTAGGCCTCCCCAAGGGTGTACGGACGGATCTTGTGTTTCATCTTGGCATAGTGCTGTGATACTTCTCCCTCCATGAGTTTGATCTTTTGAGTTCCCAAGCCTTTGGCCAGAAAGCTTCCCACCTCCTCCCTCATGCTGCAATGACTTTCCATACATAACAATCTGCATAAAACCTTCAAGCAATAGGCCATTGCATCTAGAGCAATACATATTCTTTCGAGCTTGCTCAAATAGAGTCTGCTTGTCAATTCTCAAAAGATCTTGTCGAGCATGAGGAGAGAGCTCCGTCCAGAACTACATTACAAGAGTAAACCCCATTTAAACATTATGCATTTAAGCAGCATTCACTGTAATAAAGTAAATTAACAAAGCAAGGCTCTCGGCCATGGTATAATATGGAATCACAGATGTATCAGATACACAATGGGAAAGACTTGCTCCCAAGTAGCCCCTGGACTCCTATTATTTCAATAGCCAGATACATTGCCGGAACAAAAGATTAGCTATTCAGTTCAAATTAGCATGCACACTATAGGATTAATTTTTTGGAAAGACAACATAAAAAGAAACACTAGGTACTCTAAGAAAGTATCGTAGATATAGCTCATTCAAGAGCACCTTCAGGAATAGAAAATAAAACTACATTTCTTCCATCCTAGAACCTGACAACAGAACTGTGATTTAAGATTCAACGAGTCATCTTAAATGAAACTCACAGTACATCGGAACCTTTTAGAAGCTAAAATCTGACAGAAAGTGGACATTCTATAGTACATACAAAAACTTTTTAAAAAGCTAAAATCTGACACACGGCATTTTAGATGCTAAAATCTGTTACAAAGAAGTCCCACTATTAATTGACTTTGGAACATGGTAGAATAAAGCAAAATGACTCGCTAAACTATTTGCGTTTCTTATAGTGTGAAGTGGGGATTGGCAATTCTATTTGCAACGCAATTCATGCATTGTTGTAATGTTGTTATTGTTGTGGTTGTAAAGAGCTTAAGTTCTACAAGTATCGCAAAGCATTGGCATATATGCAGCTAATCAAGCAAAGTTATGACAACTTTTTTAGCCAAATACCAAACAAGACAAATTAACCACCCATCCCAAAACATGATCGAAGAAGGAATATGACGATTATGTTCCAAGTCAAACCCTCCAAAAACAGTTACTACTTACTAGTGCACATTCCCGTGACAACATATATACTTGAGTTCCTCCTGAACATACAATTCTGATTATGAGGGAAGTCACCCAAACAGTCCAGAAACACACACTCCTATCTACAAATAGATTTTCTTGCACACCCCTAACATACAAAAAGCGGACACTACCACCCTCCCAGCCGCACGACACAATGGTCTAATATGTTTCCTAAATCTCGGCTCTGAAGTACCCACAAGCCTAACATCACTAAACTGCTGACATCTGACACGAGTACACCCACGCGGAAAATAAATAGTGACACAATTCAGCTCTCCAGACTAAGAAAATGACGTTGTAGTTAGACATCTCACTTGCCTCAGAAACTAACCATCGCCACAGTAAAGATACACTACCCTCAGTTACCAGTTCCAAGTTGCCAAACCCCTACCTGCTTCACCACATTGTCAAACTCCCATTTCCTCACAAACATAAACACTCAAAAATTAACAACCCAATTCGATAACCTATTTGCTCCCAAAACTAATACACTTGTCTTTCGTACTAAACACGGCCCTCAAAATCCCGAAGCCAAACTCAATACCTCACTGGATACACAACCTCGAAGACCTAAGCTACATAAAAGCAATCATTTGATAAAATCAATAATACAATTAATCCAAATTCCACAAAAACACTTAAAAAATCAACTACAAGCAAAATACAATCATCAAAATTATCATCAACAGTTCAATACTAAGATCCAATCAAATCCAAATATCGAAAAAATGCCCATTTCATAAGATTCCACAAAAGTATACCTTGTGAAGTTGATTAAGGTTAATATCATCACGATGTTTAGACCAAAACCCATTAGACGGACGACAAACTGATCCATTTTCAATATTATTCGACGAAGGCGAATAATACGACGTCGCTGCATTGCTAATCATTTGATTATCATCATTTCTTTGACCCCCTACAATTCCAGGCATACTTATTTGATTTAAACTCAATTATATTAATTTTTTCTGGGTATCAAAATTGTTTCTTAACCTTCAAGCTTCGACCCATTAAAAATCAAATCTAACCCAATAACAAAAATCAACAAACAAAATCAAAAACCCAAAATCCAGATCAAAATTCCAGAAACAAGAATTCCAATAAATAAGGGAATTAAACAGAAATCTGGATGAATCTGACGACGATTGAAAAAGGGTAAATTCGATATCGAAGTTTGGAAAAAGGGTAACAACGGATTTACGATTGAACAACAGATCAAAATCAAAATCAAAATCAAAATTGAGAAAAAAGAGAAGACGGAAAAAGGGTAAGAGGGGGTTTTGGATGATAGAGATTTGGTGGTGTGTTATAGAGAGAGAAGAGAAGGGGAGTTTTGGTGTGGTGTGTTTTTTTGTATATTATGTATTATTATTATGTGAATATAATGAATAATAATAATAATAATAATAAAAAGAAATTTGGAGAAACAAAATTGGAAGAAAAATGGAGAATGTACCATTAACGAACCAAAAGCTACGCAGTAAAAAACTATGGCTACCAGAATATATACATCATCATCACTCTTTATACATTATTATTATATTTATTATAATTATAATATAATATAATATAATAATAACAATATATTGTGATTATAATGGTATAGTGGAGTAATATAGTCCTATGAATGAGGGGGGAATTGGGTAAATTTTGATTGATGTGACGGAGTGATGGTCAAAAATTTGGTTGGGCTTGGGATTGATGAGGAGAAGAAAGGAGCTTTTTCATAGATTTTTAACCCAAACAAGGTAATGTTGTAGGCTTGTATACTTGTATTGTATTTGTGCGTTTTGTAGCCTATATTTGTGTAGTCACAATGTCGTTAGTTTTTGAGATAGTGTTGTTGGCATGGAGTAACAAGTGAAGGAGGACAAATTTTGTTATTTAACCTCTCTATATTTTGTGCCTACTAGTTGTTGGGTGGCGCCGTAACACATTACGATACTTAAATTGCGATATATTATTTGCTTAGAATTTTAATTAAATTGTTCAAGCTTAATAAAGACAAAAGTAGTGTGTATTTAGTAATTATTGGGTCACACTATAAGTAGGTTGAAAACTGGTATAACATCGACATTTAAGCAAATTTCAATTTAACATTGAAAGAAAGGTCGAGAAGGCATAGATCTCTGGGTTGGTAGAAAAGAAGGTGATGGTGGTTGTGGTGAGGATATGGCCATCAAAGGCGGTGGAGAACATGACTTGTGGAAATGTTGGAGGATATAGAGATCATATAGTGCAGTGGCCCAAATTATATGTTCACTAGTTTAGATTTGTGTTGCAGCCCAAGCCCAACTTTAACACCCTACTTTACCCGGCCAAGGTAAATGAAAGTGCTATCATCTCGATTTCATGAGAAGGTATATATCATAACGTCAAACCCAAAATAGTTGATTCATTTTATTAAATGTGAATCAAAGGATACAAATCAAAACTCAAGTTAAAATACAACTCGACAAACAACTAAAGGACTAAGGCCATGTTCTTTTGGACTTAAAGTCGCCTTCTTTAAGTTCAGTTCAGATCCTATAAGTTCAGTTAAGTTCATCAAAATTAACTTCAATTTAGTTCAGCTCCTATAAGTTAACTTCAGTTCAGTTCCTATAAGTTAAGCAAAATTAAGTTCAGTTCAGAAACTTTAACTTAACTTATACTCCCTCCTAGTCACTCATTTCTTCCCCTTTTGTTTTTGCATAAGAATTAAGGAAATGAATTTGAACCACACAAATTACATAACCCCACCTACAAATGAATTTGAACCACACAAAACACACAACCCCACATCCAAAAAGGGAAATAGGGAAGAAAACCCGACTTACCCTATAAGGAAAGAGGGAATAAATGAACGACTAGGAGGGAGTATTAAATAATTTATGTAAGACTTGTTAACAACATATTAATTGAAATTAACATGTTTTATAAAATAAGACGATCCAGTTTTATATATGAAATAGCTTATTCATCTAATGCTATTATATGAGTTGTTTTTTCCTATATTAGACTGTTTCACGTTTTTTTATTATTAAATTAATTAGTTATATACGATTTATTAATTTATACTTTCAAGTTAAATTGATGATAATCTTATAGTTATGAAAATGAAGACTCATATTAATCATTCTAAAATTTTGTAAATAACTCTAATCATTATGTTAGATGTACAACTATATTTATTAGCACAAATATTTGGCAAGGAAAATGGAGATGAAGAAGAAAGAGAAGAGGAAAAAGACACAATGAAAATAGATGATTAAAAAGGAATGTAATAAGTGAATAACATAATGTGTATAAGGAGAAAATTTTATTATCTTATTTTGTATTTTACACCATATATTTTTTTTGTCAATAATATATTTAAAAAGTAAAGATAATAATAATATCAATAATAAATTTAAGTTAAGTTAAATTCAGATTGTATAAGTTATTTTCAGAAAAGTCCAGCTCCTATAAGTTCAGTTCAGAAAAGTTCAGCTTCTATAAGTTCAGTCCAGCTCAGCTCTTATATGTCCAGCTGTAATGCTCCGTATATCTACGTGTTGGGGGCTCGGCCGATTAGGCTTACTCGACTCGGCCGAGTATAGGCTACTTGACCGAGTGGATTTGGCTGATGTCTTAAGTTGTGTTCTGAACTCGCGTACTCGGCCGAGTGATATTGGCACTCGACCGAGTAAGTCGTACTCGACCGAGTATATGTTGTACTCGAACGAGTACAACAAAATTAGAGGGTGAGTCGGACGGTTGATTAAGGGTTTGTAAGAGGAATTAGTTTCATAATCAGTTTACGCTTCTTGATTTCCAAAACCCTATTCTCCCAAACTCTCCCTAATTCCTCAAGAAACCCTTCATCATCTCGTGCCGGATATGATCTTTTCTACGTCTGTTGATTGCTTTCGTAAGTGTTCTTGATTATGATTTGATTTTATTGCGTTTATAACCCTAATTGAATTGGGAAAAAGGGGGTTGTGATGTTGATTATATGATTATGGATTGTATAGGAGGGGACTTCATAGAAGAACGCTTTTGACTTGCTTGCTATTCACGGAAATTGCAATAAGGTATGGTTTCCCTACTCAGTATATGTGTTGCTAATTGATGAGATGATATTGTTATTGAGATATTGATGCTGTTGTGATTGTTGATATTGATGATGGTCACTGTTGTGACGATGATGGAGTTTGGGGTGTTATGATGGTTACTATGGTTACTATGGTTTGGTGATTCCGTTGGGAGACGGATCACACCCCGAGTTCGACCCTGTGGTTATCCCGCCACGTGGGGGATGTGCACATTAATGTTCCGGGGTTTGTCTCGCTACGGTAAGATGGAAGTTCGACGCATGTGGCTGCGGTCCAGGGTCCATTGGTGGTTTTGTAGAGCAGGGCTGGTAATCTGAGTCTACTTAGGTAACCGCTGCGGCGGCCCTCCGGTTTTTCTTCTCCTTGTGCTTATCTTGTGCATTGGTTGATATATGCAAATAATGACCCTTTAA
This sequence comes from Heliosperma pusillum, assembly GCA_022085475.1. NCBI lineage: Eukaryota > Viridiplantae > Streptophyta > Magnoliopsida > Caryophyllales > Caryophyllaceae > Heliosperma > Heliosperma pusillum. The sequence continues at coordinate 13,248 of JAIUZE010025476.1, read as the reverse complement.
TGTTTTACAAAACTGACGTGATCCATTGGGAGATTGTGAGCCGGTGATCGCAGGTAAACGATAGCGTTGCGTGGGATAGAGGATGGGATCACTATGTTGAGTCTATCTTCCGCTTATCAGTCTTGGAGTCTTGAACATTGTTATTTAGTAATAGTACTTTATCATGTGTTGAGTTTGGATAATTGGTCAAATGGTATGCCATCTGTTTTGGGATTCTGTATTGACTTTTAAACATTGTAACATTGTTTCTTTATTGCTTGTTTTGATATATACTACCTCGGGCAACCGAGATGGTAGCACTCCCATGTGCTAGGGGGTCTTGTAAGGCACTTTGGCGTATGAGGTGTTACGAAGTGGTATCAGAGCGATCGATTTTGGAACCTAAAACCAATGAACCTAATGAACTAGGAGTGTCTAGCAAAATGAACCCGGGTAGGAGTCAAAAGGAACTACTGCAAGAACTTGGGAGACGTCCCAGAATCGCACTCTTTTCCTTATAGCTCTTACTTGGTCACCATGGGAAGTGTCGGGGCGTTATGTGTATTTAATATTGTTCATATGTGCATGTTGAGAATATGTGACATGGAGGTGGATGTGGAATGGAGTGGAGTAGTGATTGTGGCATGTGTGTATCACTTGAGATTGGTATAGAGGATGTAGTGATATGTGAACTACATGGGATGATGATGATGTTGGACATGATGATATGTTACTGCTAACAAGCATTTATATGTGTGATTACATGAGATCATGTAGTATGCATGAATAGTGGCAACTTTGACTTGAGATTATGCTTATTTTTGTACAATCATGTTAAAGGTATGCGTTACGCGTGAATATGAATTGAATAGTTGTGTTCAAGTATGAGAAAAGGATATCATATGTTATGTATGTATGTATGCGTGAGTAATTGTTGTACGGGGGCTATGCAGTTGCATGACTCGACCGAGTGGGGGCAAGTAGTGGCTACTCGACCGAGTACCTTAACACTCGATCGAGTGTGAGAAGTTGATGTGAAAATTTAAGTGCTGAAAATAGTGACTCGACCGAGCGTATAGTGACATTCGGCCGAGCATGAGCAACTTGACCGAGTACCATTATGACTCGACCAAGTAGAGGTCCATGTATATTTTGGACGAATATCATTTTAGGTCACTCGACCGAGTGTATGTTGACACTCGACCGAGTGTATGTTGACACTCGACCGAGTGTATGTTGACTCTCGACCCAGTGTATGTTGACACTCGACCTAGTGTGTGTGACTCGACCAAGTGCCCTTTTAGACTCGATCGAGTGAAAATCCTTGTATGTTTAATTAGAACTCAGTATTTGATGTACTCGACCGAGTACTTGTAGTGCTCGTCGAGTGAGGTGGACTCGGCCGAGTGGCTTGTTGCACTCGACCGAGTGTTTTTATGTCAGGACTGTAGTCCTTTTTGGTTGTAGGCTTGTGCTTATGTTTGCCATTCTTATTGAAGATACCATGCCTGCTACAAGATCTAGTGCGTCAGCTGCAACTGCGGAGTTCAGTGCTAAGGAGGATGCCAGACTCGTCGAGCAGAAAAAGGTGTAGATACCTTGAATCTATACCTTCCGCCAACCACCCAGTGATGATTGGGCCGCATGTTTGGTACGAGAAACGATTTATGACAATTCGTAAGTTTATCGTCAAGTGATAGCTCAAAAAATTGTGTCTACCCCTTGGTCGTCATCTACGTGCCGATATGGTCGTTTTAACAGTCATTATAGTCATTTTGGAGTCGGGATCAAAAAACCGCTCCAATTTCTATAAACCGTCTTTTAAAACCGTGTCTGAACGCTCGAGAATATTCCGGATATTTTAATGTTTCAAAACTTATCTTTTCTCGGTAAAATATATTCATATTTAATTTAGAAGAGTATTCGAAATCTACCGCAATTCCATAAAGAAACGTGGATATCTTTCTTTCAAAGTAAGAAAATGCTCGTGAAATGACGCAAGAGGAGCCACGCCTCTTCCAAGAGTTGCAGCATCTGCTGCGCCTCTTCTCCACCTCTGTTTTCCTGTTTCCGGAATATTTTCTAGATTTATTTCCGTGTTCGAGTTATTCCAATACTCTTCGGATTTCTCCCTGTATAAAGAGAGGTTCGTGCACACTTTTAAGGCATGCGAGTGTTCTGCCCCTTCTTTTTTCTCTCTTTGCATTCTAGACCCTGCTCTACGCATTTTTGACAACTACGTGCTTGATCAATCGACCACGTAAGCTCAAATCCTTCTGGGTACCTGTCACGTTTTTGCATTGACCTACCAATTTGACTAACTCAACAATAATCAATCTTATTTAATCAATCGTTCCTCCTGCGAGGGTACTTTCTTTACATTTGAGCCGAGCTGTCGCTAAATCGTTAAATTTAGTTCATATCTCGTTTCCTCAACAGGAGAGTCTGAGGGTGTAATAACCTATCTTTTGTATATTTTGTACTTTATTTAATTAATGTAAGGTTCATGTCGGATTTATGCTCAAACCTTTTCAAAACCTTTATTAGTTTTTTTATTTCTTATAAATCATCTTTCATCATGATTCCATATTATTTAGATAGTTTGTCTTGACTTGGATCCGTAATAATCAATATTAGTGGGTTTTTGTCATCTATCAAATTTTGTCTTTAGAGGTTAGATTTGTTCATATCAAATCTCTAGATTCGTCTTTGATATAATTAGAGTAATTAATATGACTTAATTCACTTAAATTCGACTTGTAGATCATTAATACATCGTAAATACACAAACAAATACTAACTGATTGCGATTCTGGCTTTACAGTCAGAACCCATCTCAGGAACAGACGCAAGGTCTGATGCGCCTATTCTAGAGGACGCATGACCTGCTGCGCCTGTTCCGGGCTGGTTTATGTCTCTTATCTTCCTGATTCGCATTGACGTGGTTTAATTAGGTAATAAATCGACTATTGTTCGTATTATCGCTGCTAATCTGGTTCGTTTTATTTTTACTAATTCTTTTCTTTTCTTTATTTCATTTAATATTTTAAACATATTTCTGACATAGATCATGAAACCCATTGTAATCTTTGTTCTTTTGTAATTTATTGTATGATTTAATTAACTGTTCTCACATGCAATTGAATCTTAAATCCTACTTCGACCCAATTGAATGCTAAACTATATGTTCAACAGATATAGTCTAAGCTCACATGATAGGATTAAAACGTGGATGTTGGTTGCATAACATGCATATAACCGACAACATATCGATAACAGAAGAGTTTCTCTAATCATTAGTAGAGGCCGCTATCGAGACGGGCGAGATTAGGTGTTCGATTAAAATAACTTCCAAATACGTACCCTCACCCCTTACTCCATATCTCTGGGAACATCCGTGTTCATTGGCATCCACGAGAGTCATTCTAGACATAGAATGCTAAGGGTAACGAGTTCTTAGTGTTCATGTCATCACTTTGTCTCTTGACATGACATGAAGTATTCGAACGGTTTTATTCCCACAAAGGTTGGTGGCAACTCCACAAATGCGTGTTTTCACGCTTGTCCCTTGTTTCTCCATCCGTGGTTCTCCGTGCACCACAGTTTGGAAAGGATCGAGAAACCCGTGTATCACAGTTTGGTGACTCCGCTGGGGAAATATACACTTACGTGTTACCCAGAGTGAAAATTGAACAAGGTTAGGGAATAGTAAGTATGAGACAGTTGTCGGTTCTCATTACTCGACCTTCCTAGGTCGTTTTATTCGGCCTTCCTAGGCCCAACCCAACCTTTTCGACCAATCGTCCTGTCTGGACGGTTCAAATTCTTATCTAGGCCTAAGGATGGATAGCGATTGACGTCAACCATACCGCGGTGTGTACTCATGTTAGCACCAAGTGCTTTTACCACTCGGGCGAATGGGCTAGGAACCGGCCTTACTCATGTTTGGTGCGGACCTCTCCATAGACCTTGGGTTTGATTGCTTGGTATGGCAACCCACCCTTTAAGCCAAAACAATTTTAAATGCACTCAGCATGCCGTTATTCTGCCTGTTTAAACGTGTATAACCCTTACGTGATCACCATCTTTGTAAAAAAAAAACATGACAAAGTTTTCAAAATAAAAATCCTTTTTAAAACTGTAAAGCATTTTCAAAGGTGGCCTAAAGTAGCGCAAAATGAGTCGAAACTTTGTCCGAGTGTCTAGTCAAAATCATTTTTTTTCACTTTGAGTCAACACTCCTACTGCCACACTACGGTTGTCTAGGACAAACATTTCCAATCCAGTCATTTTCAAAACTCACTTAGACACAGTGGCACACTGTCACTTCACAAATCGAGTCTTTTTGAGTAAGTGTGCTAGATTGGTCGATCACGTTTTGATTCGTCGTCGGTCTCATGCTCAGTTTCCAAGATGTCTGGAACCAGTCAAACAAGTGTTCATCAACCCGAGCCTAATGGTAATGATCAAATACTAGCTAGGCTCCTTCATCCCCAAAATACTGAGGGAGAGAAGTCAAAGGATGAAGAGATAAACCAGTTCATGAAGGAACAAAGTCTCCAGCCCTGGTGCATCAAGATACAGCGAGAGTTAGAAGAAGCTCGAGAAAGGTTAGCTGCACGGTATCCAGATTTCATCAGAGATCCCTCTGAACCCATAACCCTTAGTGGCACAGACGAGTCGTCATCGGCATTCAAGGTCGGTCCTTCTAAGGACTTGATGGTAGGGTACATATTACCCAGATGTGAGTAGGACGCTACTTTCGTCCGTAGTGCAACAAAGGCATGTCATCGGTGGTGGTTCGAGTCAGCAAGGATAATGACAAACTTGGAAGAGGAAATGAAGAACATGCTGGACAACTTCTGCATCATAGACGATGACTTTACTGCCCATAAGACTACTCATGCTAGATTTGATGATTACGAGTCGGAGTCGGAGACCGAGTCAGAGTCTAGTGAAGTTCTTAGAGAGTCTCTTCTTACTGTCACCCCCCATCCCCTTGTTTCTCCTACCTTAGCATCTAACAATAACAGCAGTTTGGGAAATGTCCTAGCAGCTATTCCTTTACCGCCTCTGACAACTGAACATATGACCTCTTTGTTTCAGCGGTTTTCAAAATTTAGTATGAATAAATCTGATTCTGCTTACTCCTTGTGTTTTTTTTTAATGTAACTCTGTTTACGATGACAATGAGGATAATCCAGACCCAGACTCGATTGAATTACCTCCCCATATAATCAAAGAAATACTACAAGAGGGGGAAGGGGTACCAGTCATAGAAAACACTGAACCCATCAACGTAGGGCCGAACTAGAACCCCGAGAACTTAGAATAGGGACAACCCTGAATCCGACCGAGAGGGCCAATTTTGTAGACCTCCTACATGAGTTCAAAGACGTTTTCGCTTGGTCTTAAAAAGACATGCCAGGGATCGACATGGATATCGCAGAGTACCGGATTCCGATCAAGCCAGGTTTTAAACCACTAAAGCTGAAACTCCGTCGAATGAGGACAGAATGGGCTCTTAAGATCAAAGAACAGGTCGACAAACAATTCACGGCCGGATTCATTAAAGTCTCCGAGTATTTTGACTGGGTGGCTAACGTAGTTCCCGTACCCAAAATAGTTGGACGAATCCGGGTTTGTGTTGATTTTAGAGACCTAAACAAAGCAAGTCCCAAAGATGACTTCCCTCTACCGCATATCGACATATTGGTAGATAACACATCAGATCACGCATTGTTATCTTTCATGGATAGATATGCCGGGTATAACCAGATCAAAATGGCCGAAGAAGACATGCATAAAACAGCTTTTGTCACTCCATGGGGCACATACTGCTACACAGTTATGCCATTTGGACTAATTAATGCTGGAGCTACATACCAACGTACTGCAACTACGTTATTGCATGACATGATGCATAAAGAAGTGGAGGTATATGTAGATGATATGATTGTCAAGTCCAAAGACAGGAAATGGCATATCAATAATCTTCCCAAGTTCTTTCTCAGATTGCGCAAATACAACATGAGACTCAACCCTCAGAAATGTGCATTAAGAGTAACTTCAGGCAAACTCCTAGGACATATCGTCTGTCAGAGGGGAATAAAAATTGATCCATCCAAGATCAAGGCCCTAATCGAAATGCCACAGCCCCAAACAAAGAAGGAAGATAGAGGTTTCCTGGGCAAAGTACAATATGTGAGTCGGTTCATATCGAAACTCACTATGATCTGTGAACCTATTTTCAAAAAGCTAAAGAAAATAGATCATACCATGTGGGATGATGATTGCCAAAAGACATTCGACAGAATCAAGGAGATATTAGCAAAACCACCAGTGTTAATGCCTCCTCAACGAGATCAACCTCTTGGTTTATATCTCACAGTCACAGAAACAGCCATGGGGGGTATGCTCGCACAAACTGTCGGAAAGGAAGAAAGAGAGATATGCTACCTTAGTAAGAAATTCTTAGAATATGATTGCAAATACACACCTCTCGAAAAGAAATGCCTCGCTCTTGTGTGGGCAACAAAGAAGCTACGTCATTACATGCTTAGCTACTCGGTCAAGGTGTACTCCAAAATGGGCCCCATCAAATACCTGTTCGAGAAACCCGTCCTCAACGGACGTCTAGCAAGATGAAATTTAATGCTCTCAGAGTTCGATCTCAAATATGTACCTCTAAAAGTCATAAAAGGACGTGTCATCGCTGAGTTTTTCGCAGACAATCCTATCAACGACACCCAAATAATGGATATGTGCTTATTTCCAGACGAGGATATATTATAAACCTGTATAGACTCTTGGGACCTCTACTTTGATGGTGCATCGAATTTAAGAGGGTTCGGAGTAGGAGTGTTGCTCATTTCTCCTGAAGGCGAGCATACACCACTATCTGTCAAACTCGACTTCGAGGTAACAAATAACGCAACAGAATACGAAGCTTGCCTTATTGGTTTACAAGCGGCAGTCAGTCTAGGCATTAAGAATATTCGAGTTCATGGAGACTCCTTCTTGATAATCAACCAGGTCACGGGATCATGGAAAATTCGAAGTTAAAGCCTAGCACCCTATCAAGCGAGGATAGATTAAATTGCCCAATTCTTTGATCAAGTCACTTATCTACATCTACCTCGTGAAGAGAATCAATTTGCAGGCGCTCTTGTGAAACTTGAAGCCTTGATCAACATGCTAGACAACATGATCAACATGCCTCTATGCATCGAACAACGGTCAGAATCGGCCTATATGTACCAACTTACAGACGAAGAAGATAATTCAGTGGAACCCTGGTTCCGAGCCATTCTAAACTTCATACTCAACGGTACATACCCACCAGAGATAGATAAGAGGGGATAACGCGCCATACGCTTACTAGCCTCTCAATACCTCCTTATGCAAGGAGAATTAGACAGAAGAACACCTCTTGGTGTCGTCTTGCATTGCCTTGATTGCTCACATGCACAAAAAGTAATGGAAGAAGTACATGATGGAGAATACGGTCCTCACATGAGCGGGCCTATGATGGCAAAGAAAATTACACTTCTAGGATATTACTGGACGACTATGGAGTCGGATTGTATCAAATACGTCAGACACTGCCACAATTGCCAAATCTTTGGGAATGCTCAGCATGTTCCTCATTCGTTGCTTTACACCATGACCTCTTCTTGGCCATTTTCTGCTTGGGGAATCGACATCATTGGAAAAATCACTCCAGTTGGAACAGGAGGTCACTGTTTCATTTTGGTAGCTATCGACTATTTCACCAAGTGGGTTGAAGCAGCATCCTACACTAGTCTTACTACTAAAAATGTGGCAAGGTTCATACAAACCAATATCATCTGTCGATATGGTTGCCCACATGAAATCATCAGTGATAATGGATCACACTTCCAAGCAGAGACTGAGCAGTTGCTAGCCAAATACAAGATCAAGCATCATCATTCCTCGCCTTATCGACCTCAAACTAATAGCGCGGTGGAGGCAATTAACAAGAATGTCGTCACAATCCTCAAGAAAATGATCGACAATTACCGTGATTGGCCAAGCAAGATACCCTTTGCGTTATGGGGCAATCGCACTTCAGTTAGGACACCCACTGAGGCCACTCCTTTCTATTTAACCTATGAATATAGAAGATGTACAACCAGTAGAGCTAGAAATCCCATCTCTGCGTATTCTCTTAGAAAGTCATATCTCATAAGCTGACTGGAAGAGGGATATATATGATGAACTCGTCCTCTTGGACGAACGTAGTCTGTGTGCATTACATATTGTACAGACATACCAAGCACGTATCAAACGAGCATTCAACAAACGAGTTAAGCCCAGAAACATCAAAGAATGGGATTTAGTGCTCAAATCAGTCAGAGCTCTCTTACATGTCAATCCACGAGGAAAGCTCAAACCTAACTTATCTGGGTCTTTCTTAGTCATATCCATATTCTCAGGGGGTGCAATTAAATTCACAGACCTAGACGGGAATGAATTTGCTAACCCTACCAACCTAGATCAGTTAAAACGATACTACCCTTAGCCTGCACTAGGAAACGCACCTCGCGCAACCCCACGTGTCGCTTATGCGACACGGAATAAAAGCAGCCCCAGGCCAGTTGAACTTTATGTCGCTATACTCTTGCATTTTGACATTTGGATAATCCTCGTGTCATCAAATAAATCGAATTGTATTTCTTTTAGGAGTAAGCAAGGCACACGCCGCCTTTTTCTACGTTCATTACCAGCTCTTGCTTCGAACAATAATTCTTTTGCATTTTATCAAACTACGCGCAGGGTTTGATTTCATTTTTCTAATGAATTCGTAGGCAATCCTTCACATGATTCAACCCAGCTATTATTTTGAAATGTGAATAGAAGGACATTTGCATTTGCATTTGAAATTCGACAAGAATAATAAAGAAAGAAAAACTCATTAGTTTCTTAACTAACTCAAATCTTTATTCATTATCCAAAAATAATAATAATAATTCATATTTAAAGAAATGCTGAAATAAAAAGCTAAGGCTAGGACTATAAAAATCCCACCATCTTTTATTACAACAACAAAAATAACAAAAATAATAATAATAATAATACATAGTAAAAATTGACTAAAGGCTACTCTTTCATCTTGCCTTTGCCTTTGTCATCCTTCTTGTCTCGACCATGAGGGTGACGCTCCTGCTTTACCTTAGACCTAATCACCAACGGTCTTTCTGGCGCTCTCGCCTTACCGTGTCTATCAATCACTACCCTCGCAGCAGGATTAGTTCTCAACCTCTTCGTTGGATGCATGACTAGGAATCCGGCTTCCTCTTCGCCTTTAGTCAAGTATTTCGACCTCTCCTTACCAGATTCATAAATCTTGCAATCCACAGGCTCGCGCTTTCTTAGCTTCCGCGCTCTTCTGGAGTACTAGGCTTCCTCCATCGCAGATATGAGCCAAATACCCATAGGGAGCCAACATGAACGGGTATGAACCACATATTCCTTTGTACCCATCTCGCGGCCCATTCCCTACAAGACTCTACGGTATGAGCCAAGGTAGTCTGAGAAACAATATCAAGTTTCGGGATCCTCTGCCTAAGCCCCACTTGCCTCATCAGTATTTCTGGAAAACTACATACCATGAATTCCAAACCATGAATACGAAGTGACCGAGTTGGGTCCAATGATGATACTCTAGTAACCGACCTAAGGTGCCACCATGGCACAGTCCATCGGATCAAAGGGTCACCTTTCAGCTTATTTTCCCAGTAGTTGGGAATTCTGGAGAAGTCAACCATATAGAGCCTGGTCCTCATGGTAGTCGAGCGCGAACGATATCCTTGAACATTAACTGGGGGTTCAATCAATCGCAGGCGCTCCATCAACCATATCTGTGGCAAGCAAGCAAGAAGGTCAAAAAAAAGAAAGAAAACAAGACGGAAAAAAAAGAAAAAAAGAAAAGAAAAGAGACGAAAAAAAAGAGAAAAAGAAAACGGAAAAAAAAAGAGAAAGGAATAATTCTTACTTGCAAGACGACGGGACTCCCCAGATATGGAAGCTCGCCTTTCTATTATCAAGGCCAAGGATAATCTCTCCTAGGCAAAGGCAAGTTGGGCTCTTGCGCAGCTCCATTTGCTCCACCAAGCTCAAGAAAAGAGGGTCTCCCCTGATCTCCTTGTCAATGTGCCCTTGGAAAATATAACCATGCAAAAGGCAAAACCCAAAGGCCCTACGCCTTGCAACATATGACAAAGAAGGGTCTTCCCTATTTATGAATCGCTCCATAAAACCATGCATGCGGACACCCTTTTAGGTTACACTACAAGAAAACATCGTTCAGGCGACCGATGTTGGCGACTGATTTCAGTCGCCAAAATGAATTTGGCGACTGATTTCAGTCGCCAAAATGTTTGGTGACTGAAATCAGTAGCCAAGGCCCAGTCGCAGGCCTTAGTCGCCAAATAAAATTCGGGCGACTGATTTCGGTCGCCAAATTTGACGACTGAAGAAAGGGTCGCCAAATTGCCAAAATGGCGACTGAAATCAGTCGCCCAATTGGCGACTGACTGCTAGAGTAGTCGCCAAATTGGACATTTTACTATTAACATTACACAATACTTGACATTTTACTAATTAAATCAATAAGTTCGATATACAATAATAACATAATACATACACACTTTAATTATAAAATACTAACATTATACTCCCTCCGTCACAATTATTTATTTGCCTTTTGATTAAAACAACCCTAAAAAAGAATTTAAAGGGCAAACAAATGAATAAGATGGGGGGAGTACTAACTTTCTACCTTCATTAATACTCCCATTTATACTAATTTAGTCAATCAACAATCCTAACATCATCAAAAACACCAATACATTGTCAATTACAACCACGATTAACATAATGTTAACATTTTCACAAAACCCCCAATTTATATAAACCCTAACCATCAATCTACACAAACCCTAACTAACTAACATTAGAACTTTGTAAGCATCACAAACTATACATAAACATCATAATACTAATTACAATCATAAAATAAACAAACAAAACAAAAATCAAGCTAAGGAATTAAATTTAAGAGAGCAAAAGACACACCTAAGGAAAAGAAGGGGAATAGTAGAGGAGATGGTCGGAGTTCGGTGGTGAGGTCGGTGGTCGGTGGTCGGAGATGCGGCGGTGGGATCGGTGGTGAGGATAGAATAAGAGTTGTCGTCGTCGCCGCCGTCGCCTATTGCGTTTGACTTTTTTGTTGTTTGAGTAAAGTATAAGAAAGGAAACAGCCCGTGTGATTTTAAAGGACCTGGCGAACGAATTTGGCGACCGCTTATTTCCTTCGCCAAATTGGCGACCGTTATCCGTCGCCAAGTTGTGTAATCCGTCGCCCAGCTTAATAATTGGAGGAATCTTTCAGTCGCCAAATTTGGCGACTGAAATCGGTCGCCCGCTTTTTAATTCAGTCTCTAATTTGGCGACGGTCTTTATCTGTCGCCTTTGTCGGTCGCCTGAGAGCTGCTTTCTTGTAGTGTTACAAGACGATATACCTCAGATCTAGTCAATCCAAGGAGGTCCCTGAATTTATTCTTATACCCTTGCGAGTTAAGGGGTATAACTCAAGATCGTCCCTAGGTTGTAGGCACCCATGTCATGTTTCTCAACATGGGTGAACTCATTTGCTCATACTTTGAGACGGTTTTCAAAGGCATTCATTATATTGCGTTTTGAGATTTTTTTATGAGAGATGGATTGTTGGAAGAATTGTATGAATAAAATATTCAACCGAGCTCACTATATATACTATTCGTCTTTTCCTAATTTTAATCGAGGTCTGATCAGCTAAAGAAATGACGCAGCAACAGCTGCGCCTCTTCCTCAGACCCTTCCTCAGAATTTCCAGCTCTTGCGCCTTCATAATTCATGTTCGTTTATGATTTCCTATTCCTATATAATATGGGTTCGGAAAATATGCCGAGTTACCAAAGTTTTGGATTTCCTAATCCTAGCCGGGTTCAGTTTTCTAGATGATAATCGACATTTTCGCTAGTCACACACACTTTTTCATTTTCATTTTTTAGAAAAATCATCTCATTTCCATTTTTTTTTTCTAAACTTATATATTTCTTTTCTTTTCTTTTTTTAGGGGTAACCCTCCCCATAGTTGGTCATATTTTTTTTACATTTCCATACATTTTTTTTCGCATTTCGTCATATTCAGGCATTCATTTCGCGCTAGTTTGGACTACCGATATGTCACATGTAAAATGTTTGAGTAGATTACTTGTTACATGTAATTTATGTGAGTTCTATTCCGGCAGCATGACGGCAGAAACTGTCAGCTACCAAACATGTCTTTAAGCTAACCTGCAGGAACAAAAGATATCTTCCAGCAAAGGCACTCAGGCCGTCGTAACACAGTAAAAAAAAAGGAATATACGCAAGGCTGGGGGCTCTCGCACTAAAATCAAAGCCGAGACTGGAAGCTCTCGCCCTAAAATCAAACCCGAAACTAGGAGTTCTCGCCCAAAAAAAATCCAAATGTACAACAAATCCAAAAACAAAGTTCAAATATCCAAAGTCTACAAACAAAACAAGACGGCTAATCTTCATCACCTGTGAGCCCAGCTAAAATCTCAAGGGCAGCAATCTTGGCATCCCGGGCCCGCGGCTCCCTCAGCAAGCGAGCTATCTCCTCTCGAGACTCCGTTGTCTCCTCCCGAGACTCTACTAGCTCACGCTCCAAGGCTCTCTGCAAAAGAAATGCCTCATTTCAGTCAACCACTTCATTTCAAAAACACAAAAATGCAGCAATAAATGAAAAGGAAACGATAGGTTCCTACCTATTGGTCCTGACCACCTGCAAGTGCCTCAACGGTTAGAGCCCGTAACCAGCACATTGACGCGGGATTTTTGTCGCCTTCCCCCGGTCAAAACAAATTTATAAACTCAACTAAGCTAATGTAGTAGCGGTAGTCGAGGTCGATCCACAGAGAGGTCAAGGTCGATTACTAGCTCGTCTCAAATCACAAGTTAGCTACGCAAATCATGAAGTGGTAAAGATTAAGCTAATATCTAAACTGATAAATAACTAAGTCTACTAAACTAACTAAATAAGTAATAAAAATGATGGTCTAAACAATAAGAAAGGGCTAGGGCTCGATTACACCACCAACAAGTTTCTTTCACATTCATAAGTCTCTTTAACTAGTTGTCAAGCAATCGGTTTAAGAGGAAAACGCCTCAAGGTATCTCCCCCCCCCCCCCCCCCCC
>JAIUZE010025475.1:0-37097 GCA_022085475.1 Heliosperma pusillum | reverse complement strand
ATCTAACATGGCTATCCTACACCCTAGAAGAGTGACTACTTATGCATGATTAACAATGAAAAGGAAACTAAGATTATAAAACTAAGAATGATAAACATGATAAAGGAAATACTAAAAGAAAATGAAACTATAATGTAAAGACGAGAATAAAGATTACCGAAAAAGGATGAGCAAAGATTGAAATGGAATAAGAACTTAAATAGGAAATGCAAACCTGGAAACTTGAATTGCAATTACCACTAGAACAACTACAATTGAAGAAAACTTAGAACTAGGCTAAACTAAACTAGAGAAAACTAAAACTAAACTAAACTAAGAAAGAAGAAGAACTAAACTAAAGAGAAATGTAAGAAGAGAAGAGATGTTGTGTGAGGGGATGATTTGATATGAGGGGCTAGAGCATCTATTTATAGCATTAGGGTTTCGAGGAGAAGAGGTCGGACATTAAACACATAGGTCAAAAATAGGAAGTTGTAGCCGTCATGCTCGAAGCAGCACACATACCCGATCGGGTACACACTTACCCGATCGGGTTAGTCGTCTTCTCGAAGCTCTTGACTAACGCTTCATATTCCTTTGCTTGACTTGACTTCAAACATCCCCCTTGACTTATACAATCGGGTTTGTTGATAGGGTATGATGTAAAGCGATGAATTCTCCCGTCTAATTGATTGATCTTCCGAAAACTACGAAACCGTCTTTACTTCTTCTCTCTTTCGAATTAGTGAACCTTCTTGATTCTTGAATGTGCCTTTCACTTGGTCAAGCTTGCTTCTTCAAATCGTCGGGTTCTAGGCAAATGCTCGGGAATATAGAAAAAGGGCGTAGAAACGTCACTTTCCCTACAAAACAGGTTAGAACATAGGAATTCGCCTAGAAGACGATATTGGCTCATAAAGTGGCTTATCAAAGCACAAATGACATACAAAACCGAGTTAAATTGGGGGTTAAAACCATACAAATATTCACTTATCATCAAGCCCCAACTCAGTCCACATTTCCCACACAAGACAGAAACAATGCCATTCAGAACCAGGCAGACCCATCAGCAAACCCTGCACCAAGGAGGTACACCACGGCATCTCAACCACCCCCACCATGGCCTACCATCAAGCCAACCCCCCAAGCTACAAGTTTTTCCAGGATAACCCCTCTTGAAGTCTAGCAAAAACTCAAGTAACATACACCCCAAGTTAGAGTCCAGTAAACATTAAAGCAGAGAAGGTACAAGTCAGATTGTGGCTTCCTTGTGTTTAAGTCAACTTGTCCTCGTCCAAGGCAGGTCTTATCTAAGTTCTAATAAGAGTAGAGAGTCCCAAGGAGCAGCAACACATCCAGGCAAAGCAGCAAGACAACAAGAACAACAGATTTCCATTTCAGGAAAACTCCAAAACTGCTGTATTTGCTTTTTGTTCAGTCTGTTCTTTGTGTCTTGTGTCTGTGCTTTATAGTTGTTGAGCTCGTCCTATTGTAAGGCTCTTAATTAGTGTCAGTTGTAGTAGTTTAGATCCTAAGCTGGCCCTTGGATGATCTGTACATCCAATGGTTCACAAGATATCAGCCTCCCTATATAAGGAGGTCTTGAAAGTTGTTACAAGGAGACTTTATGAATGAATTAAACTTTGAGAAATCCCTCAAATCTTTCAAACTTGTGCTAAGAGCTGTAGTTTGAGTCAAGTCTGATACATCTACAAGGTGTTTGATCAGTGTCTTGCTTTGTGAGTCAAGTTATATCTGTGCCTTGCTGTGATTAGCTTGCTTGCTGTTTGAGCCTAGTCTAGAGTGTTTGTGCTTTGCTGTAACACTTTAAACCTGTCTCAAAACTAGTCTTTGAGTCCCTTCTCTTGTGCCTTGCTGTAGGGGAGTTTCTTTAAGTCATATCTTTGAATTTCAGTTGAAACAAGTCACTCTCTCTAAAACAACCCCCATTTCTGTCTCTGTTTGATCTCAGTATAAGGAAGCGCTATGACAATGGGCTCGGCTTCTTTAGCTTTGGAAGATGAATTGGAAGTGTTTTCATCCTGAGCAGGGGTTGCTCGATCGAGCAGAGGGCTTGCTCGATCGAGCAGAGGGTTGCTCGATCGAGTTTTCTTGTACAGTAACTTTCAGGCACTTTTCCAGCAGAATTTTTGACTTTTTCAGAGGTTGCTCGATCGAGCAGGGGGGTGTTGCTCGATCGAGCAACCCCTTTTTCAGCCTCCTTTTCGTTTTTTTTCGAACTTTGATCAGTAACTTCCAAGCTTTCATTGGTTTCATCCCCTATCATTTCAGGGTCTTTGTAATGGGTTCCACTCCTCAAAGTGATAGCATTGGCTTGTTCATGTGGAGGGTGCCCTTGAGGAGGAAGATTACCCGGTTTTTTATGTGGATTTTGAATTGCCAATTGGGCAATTTGAGTGTCCACCATCTTATTATGAGCTATTAACTATGAGATCTGAGCATCTTGCTTTTGTTGTATCATAAGACTCTGCTGCAACATGGCTTTCAATTCCGCCATATCATTACTTGGAGGTGGTGGAGGTGGAGGTTGTTGAAAGTTTTGGCCACCTTGATTGGAACGGTTATAATTACCTTGGAAATTGCGATTCTGAGGAATCACATAAGAGGAACCTTGTTGCTGATGTGGCGGTGGGGTAGGATTAAGAACATTCTGACTTCGGTAGGATAGATTGGGATGCTCTTTTGTCCTTTCATTGTAAAAATTGGAGTAAGGTGTACCTTGCTTAAAAGATTGAAAGGCAAGGACTTGCTCAACCGTACTCATACATTCCACTGCATTATGCCCCATAGTACCACATCGTTCACAGGTTGGCTCTTGTTGAACCATGGCATGAACCGTTTGCTTATTTTCCAAGGACTTTGAAGTTTGTAACTCGGCAATTTTGGCAGTTAATGCCTCCAACTAAGCTGCAACTGCATTATCCGTACCTCCTCTCCTCACATTACCCCTAGGATTCCCATACTCAGCAGTGTGAGTAGCCATCTCATCAATTAACTTCCAAGCATTGGCATCAGTAGTGTTATTTTGGAATCTCCCATTAGCAGCAGAATCTAACAAATTCCTTTGATCATCATATAACCCATTATAAAATTGGTTGCATAAGAACCAAGTATCAAAACCATGATGTGGAACAGACTTGACAAGCTTTTTGAAGCGAACCCAGGCCTCATTAAAGTTCTCTTGGGGACCTTGTTTGAAACTTGTGATTTGACTTCTAATGGCATTGGTTTTCTGTGGCGGAAAATATCTTTTGTAGAATGCAAGAGCCAAAGAATTCCAATCGGTGATGCCAAGTGCAGCCATATCTAACTCACTCAACCAATCTTCTGCCCCGTCTCGTAGTGAAAAGGGAAATAACACCAACTTGATCTGATCTTGTGTCACTCCACCCGTTAAAGGAATAGAGCAGCAATAGTTGGTGAATTTCTCCATATGCTTAGCAGGATCCTCAGTAGGGCTTCCTCCAAACATATTTCGCTCCACCAAAGAGATATAAGATGGACGAATCTCAAAAGTACTATTACCCGTAGTAGGGAGTTGAAATCCCTTGGGAATAGATGCAACGGTAGGCTCCGAGTGGCTGGCTAGAGTAGGCATGGTTGTAGTAGGTGCAGAAATAGGTGTATCCTCTTCTAAGGATGGTTTTTCTGCGACGAATTCGGCGTAAACTGTTTCAAGCGTACTCAAGTCTTCCGCTTCTTGAATTTCCTTCCAAAAGTTTCGTCTAGACCGGAGAGTCTTCTCTGGTTCGGAATCGTAGGGCACGAGAACGGACCTAGAACACCTGGGCATAAACAAAAACTAAAGAAAAGGATGAGAACGGTCTCAAGGAACTTAGGTTCCCTGAGACGAAAAAGACAAACTAAGTAGAAACAAACAGAAAACTGTTGCCTCCCCAGCAACGGCGCCAAATTTGATAAGGGTAAAGTCGCGTCTCCTTAATCAAAGTAAACCTAATTCACTACTAACTAATAGTCAGCGGTAAGCAAGGTATCGAATCCACAGGGAGGCGGTAGTATTCTAATCTGTTAAACTAGGTTTGTCTCTTAAGTAACAATTTCTGGGTTTTGATTGTGGTTTCTAAACTAATAGCAATTAATAACAACAACTAAAGTAAACAATAACAACTAATAATAATAACAACTAATAATAAGCAATAACTAAACAATAACAAACTAATAAGGTTGAAAACAATGAGATTAAAAGTCTAGGGTCTCAGGTTCACTAGGATTATTGTTCAGGGGTAGGGATAAAATCAACTATCATGCAATAAAGTTATCTAAGGTCACAAGATCGGTCGATTCAATTATGCCCTTTAGATCTACAATTTAACATGCGATCGCTATCATTAAACGAGTTCTATTCAATTATCGTAGCCTATCTTAGTCTTAACCCGGTCGGTGTCAATCCTAATTCACGAGACTAGTTAATTAATCCTGGCCAGTAATCAAACAACTAGAATTAAAACGATAACCATGCAATTGCAATTCAATTAATTAATCTACCCCTTCTAACAATCCTAGATCCCCTTTCAACCCTAGAAAAGAATTTAGCTACTCATAACGATATAAACAACAACAATAATAATTAAAGTAAACATGATTAACAATTATGAAAGGATGAACAAAGAATAACTAAGGAACAAGAAGACAAATAAATAAATAACTAAGAAAGATTGAAGAATACCGATTACAAGTTGAACTGAAGACAATCGTCTTTGATGAATCAAATCCGGAGGAAAAGTAAACTAATTAGGGTTTCTGAATTAAAGCCTAAAAGTATTTAATAGCCTAAGAAAGTATATGAAAGCATATGAAAAGTATATCTAATTAAGAAAGACGAACTTTCTTTTTATAATACAAAAGATCCTACTAATTAGGTTAAAATTAAGGAAAATATGAAAAACCGCCGAAATATTGACTTGCTCGATCGAGCAAGGGCCTTCTGCTCGATCGAGCAAGACCTGACCACGACTCGGTCGAGCAATGTTGTTCTGCTCGATCGAGCAGACCTTCATTTAGCCCGTTTTATTCACTTTCCTTCATTTATTCTCTTTTCTTCCTCGATTTCCGTGCTTAGCTTCTACGATCCTACTCCGCCATGCTCCATATCTACTCAAAAAGCTCCAAATGCATCCAATATGCATTAAAACATAACAAAAGCGGCAGAATCTATATTCTAGCTAAAATAGCATAGAAATAAGCAAGGAAAGACGGTAAATCGAGTTAAATGCATTTAAGGGAGGCATAAAATATGTATATAAATAACGATCATCAACCCTATTAACAGGTTCTTGTTTATCTAACCATGTAGATAAGACCCCAGTAGCCTTCACATCATCCATGCCAGAAAACGAAACACACTCTTGGAATTGATTAATCTCAACATCAGTAGAATTTCCTCCCATTCTTTCCATATCTCCTCACTATGCGCGCAACTTTCATTTATAGAAAAATAAAAGTTTACATGAAATTTGTGGGAAGCCGAGAGACAATATGGGCCCCCACCCCCTTAGCAACAGCAAAGGTAAGTCTAGTAAAAATATAAGCGGTCACCCGAGCCCCTGCATCCTGAGATATCGAGAATTGTTGTATGCGCTTGAGTAAGGCAACACCATCCGAACCCATCTCCCCAAGCGAAGAGAAAGAGAAGGGAAGGAAACCATAACCAGTTGTCGCGCATAAATCCCCATACTTAGCAAACTTACGCTGAGCAGCATCAGTGACAACCCATCCAGACACAAAATCGATCATCCCAGTCTGAGTCAAGGGGGAAGACCCTGTCAAATCAACACACACATCACGTCCTCTGTCCCAGGAATAAAGTAGCAAATCCGCAGGACGAAGAGATCCGTTATGTCTGTCAACCAAACCGATATCAACCTCCCTACCCGTAGAAATACCAGACCTATAGCAAATGTTGAATAAGGTGTTACGAACAAGGTTATGGCGATGCTTAACACCCACAATACCAGTAAAAGAAACATCGTGGTCTCCAAAAACATCATCAGCAAAAACCTGAGAGCAAGCAGGACAAGGCCTAAATACCGTGAATAACATAAGACCCAGTCGATATCCCATGACACTAAGGTAAGTCCTCCCGTTCATAGTCTGAACCAACCTAGAGATAGGAACCACACGCAACCAATCAGAGGAGTGGGCACCCTGCTGAGACATCCATAACGCAAGCTGACGCGGTGTCAAAGAGAAAATAGATTCGGAAGTAGCAGCAACCGTCGCAAAATATATATATGCCAATTTCTTCATAAGTTTAGAGGCAGAGATTTCACTAGGATCACGAAAAAAAAGCAGAACCTGTAGTCTCAAAAAACACTCGCATGGCATCGTCAAAAGTAGAGCCAACATCTACCATACCAGAAAGGCCGTAGGAGCTTAGCCTGCAAATCTGCAGACTGCAAACGAGACGCCAGAAAAGCATAGTGCAAAACATCTCTGGCAGCATAAACACCGAGCCCACCAAGATGAAAAGGGAACGTGGCAAGGCGCCACTGCTAATCCCCAAAACCAGGCCTAGACACGGTGATAATACGTTCCAAGCTAGAACGAAGTGTTGCATCAAAACAAAGATGGACAAACCCAAAGACTCTCGGGGAACAAGTACGGAGGGTAAAGTAGAGCTTAGAAATATCAGTACAAGTTCTAAGTAGAAGCAACTCACATCACGGGTCCTCAATCCTAGCAACCAAACCCATAAGCTCGATGGTCTTAGTTAGACCTGGCAAATAGGTCATTCGGGTCAGGTTCGGGTAGGGTCACTTCGGGTCAGGTCATTTTCGGGTCAATAATTATCGGGTCAATTTTGGGTCGGGTTATTTTTAGGTCGAGTCATTTTTCGGACGGGTCGTTTGGGTCATTTCAGGTCATATTTTGCTTAAAATAAGTTAATTCGGGTCATTTTTGGGTCGTTAGGTCACTTCGGGTCACTTCAATTCGGGTCGTTTCGGGCCGAGTCACTCGGGTTAGGTCTTTCGGGTTAAGTTCGGGTCACAATTTTCGGGTCACTTTTGGGTCTCGGGTCAGCCTTATCGGGTCGGGTCAGTTTTGTCAGGTTTAGTCTTAGTCACTCTCTTCGCCACAAGCTCACTGCCAAAACTAGGGCAAGTACTGACAGGCCTACCCAAAACAGAGACACCACGTAAAGGCCGAGCAATAGAAGGAAGGAAAACACCTGGAAGCCGACTCCGGGGATCCTTAGTAGGTCAAAAGACCTCAGTCTTAGCGACATTAAGATGGAGACCAAACTGAGGACCATCTGCCATAATCAAATCTAAAACCTTCCCCACCTCCAAAGTATCCCCAACGATGGTGCTATCATCCAAGTGCCAAGCTTGCAAACTCAAATCAAAAGAGTCTCGGATCTTGCACACCAAGTGATGCAAAACCAAAGCGAAAAGCAAGGGGCCCAAATAATCACCTTGCTGGACTCCCTGATAAGACCACAAGCAATGTTTCACATAATAAAGACAGGCAGGGCTGGAGTAACAGAACTCCACCCAACGAGAAAGAATCGGGCAATGACGGTGAACTTCCCGAAGCATGGTTACACGATCAGCAAGGTTGAAAGCATTCTGGAAATCAACAAGCAACATAGAAAGCCCCACATCCCCACCACGAGCCTCAATGAACCGATTCAAGGCATGCAAGGCATCCTCTCCTCCACCGGACACCCCAACCCCAAACTGAAGACCAGCAAAATAAGAAGACAAAGAAGGACCAACCAAACAAGCACCAACCTTAGAAACCAGATGTCTCCAGACAGTGCCAACAGCGATAAAACGAACACCACCACCCAATCTAACAAGCGGCGTGAGTGGAGCGCTGCCAATGTACTCACCAAGAGCTAGTGGACATCGACCCTTAAGAAAAAGATTAACCACCCTAGTAATAGAAGTGATCAGATCATCAGAGATAGCCACAGCAGCGTCACTCAAACATTTCATAAGGTGTTGGACACGAAATTCATCCTCCCACAAGAAGTGCCAATTATTATATTACAATTTTAGTTTTTATATATCTTATTAGATTATTATTATTGGATTATATTAATATAATACTCGTATTATTATTACTAATGATTAATATTATTACAATATCTATTATTATTATTATTATTATTATTATTATTAATTATTATTATTATTATTATTATTATTATTATTATTATTATTATTATTATTATTATTATTATTATTATTATTATTATTATTATTATTATTATTATTATCATTATTATATTTTTATTCTTTCAGTTCAATTCAATTCAATTTAGTTCAGGTCCATTCAATTTCGTTCAGCTCAGCTCGTTCAACTTCATTAAATTTTGTTCAGTTCAGTTCGGTACAGTTTAAACAATTTTAGTCCAAAAAAACAGAGGCCTTACGGAATACTCCATGAATATAAATTTAGAAACTCTCGTAGCCGCAGGTAGAGAAGGAGTGAGTAGACCTGTCAAACGGGTCGGGCGGGTCGGGTCATACGGGTCTCAAGTCGGGTTAGGGTCAGAATACGAGTCAGGAAAAACTGTAGAACGACTTTTATTTTATCATTTTTTAGCCGAAAAATCATACTTTTTAAAATTAAATAATATTTATTATTAATAATATAGTGGTATTCATTACTTATCGCACTTATATTTAGAAATTTATAAAATTAAAGTTATTTTAATAATTATTTTATTATTTAATCCTATAAAAGTTATATAAAATTAATTTTTAAATTAATTATTTTAATTAAAATATTATAAGAATATTTTTCAATTTATATTTTCGAATATTATATTAAAATATTAATATTATAATAATATTCTTCATTAATCTTTGACCCAACGGGTCGGGTCGGGTTCAACCCTAAAAATAACGGGTCATTTTGGGTTCGGGTTATTTTGAGTCGCGGGTCAAGATTAACGGGTCTTTGACCCTAAATTATCGGGTGGAGCAGACCGGGTCAAGTTTTGACAGGTGAAGGAGTGAGTGAGTAAAATCGTGAAGATACGAGAGCAAAGAGTGAGTCATGATTGATTCATACTTTCATAGTAACCACAAAAACAATTGGACAAAACCCCTCTCTCCCGAGTCCCCTGAAAAGGTGGGAAGTAGTGTTCCTTTCCTTTCCTTTTTCCATACAGGAATGGCTGCTTCAACTGCTTACTCATCTCTCATTTTCTGCTCATTTTCATCTTCTCCCAGAAACACCACTACTACTAAACAACCAATCTCCAAAAATAATTATAATATTAATAATAATACTAACCCTTTCATCTCTAGCTCAATAACCAACTTACCCAAATTATTCACTTTGTTGGATAAAAATAAAACCCACAAATGCAATTACAATTACAATTACAATTACCCTTGTAAATCCCATATATCATTGGCTCTTGATTCACTCTTTGTTCTTTGCACTTCCTTGGCTGTTTCCCTCACTTTGTTTGTCTCCGATGTCGACGCCTTTGTTGTCACCACGCCACGGAAATTGCAGACTGATGAACTTGCTACTGTCCGCCTTTTCCAGGAGAATACTCCTTCTGTTGTTTATATCACCAATCTTGCCACCAAGTATGCTTCTTTTCTAATTCCGTCTCACTCATTTGTTTATCTTTGTTTACAATGTTAATTCAGTGAATGCTGTAGATGGACTGTATGCAGAATAGTAATCATTCCGTCCCGCCCATTTGTTTACCTTTGAGTAAAATACGTCTCATAAAGAATAAAACCGGGGATGGAGGTGGGTATTAAAATTTGTGCAGACATAAGAAGTCTCCGTGTCGGCTTGTACATAGTCTTAGACTTTCAATGTTCCGTTTCTCTGAAAGGCTCATTGTCCACATGGATCATAAACAATAACAACAACATTACCCAATGCTTTAAGGGCTCCTACAAATTGCGAGACTGTTTCAAGATGGCTCGAAATGAGGGTTTTCTTCAGAAGGAGAAAGGTACCACTGTAAGGCTACAGTCAGTATCAGGTTTCTTGGTGCTTGGTGTTTCATCTAATTTGGCATATACTATGCTTAGTGTTGGTTTCGGTGATTAAAAGTGAACTTTGACAAGATTCAACTTTTTCCAGTTACATTTCTTGGAAGATAGGATAATAATCTGCCAAAACAGAACCAGTTGTCCAGTATCCAAGATATTGGTAAACTGCAGCAAATATATTTGGCTTGCCTTTTGGGAATTTGGACGTTCCTTGACAAAATCCATCTCAGTATCCTACACTTCAATCCCCGCATATCCGAATTGTACGTCTCAGTGAATAAGTAGTAGTCTGCTGCAATGAATCGCTTTTTTTCCCAGCATGATGTAAAAATGTGGTATTGGTCGCAAATGCGGTAGCGCCATAGCGCTCTCAAAATCATAGTATTGGGATGTTGCAGAAGTAACATACTGGTTGCGGCCGATGCATCGAAACTTCAAAATACTTCTTAGTCTCCGTGGGTTGTTGGTTGAAACCTCAAAGTATCGAACACAGGTCAATGGTTGAAGGCTTGGTATGCACTCATGTGCGGATGACGATGATGATATGATGATGACCAACAATTGTGCTAAATCTTCGCATCTTAAAATGTGAAAATGGAGTTGATTTTCCATGATTTTACATCATGCTGTGGTATATATTAAGTTGCAGAAATATTTGTTAAAGTAACGAGGATATTTTGAAATATTTTTGGACGTGGCCGACATATTAGCATTCTACTATATGGGAGAGTAATTCTCATGGTAGATGGATTCTGCCAAATATATTTGCTTTGTCTACGGTTTATAACATAACCATGGGGGTGGATCCAATTATATAATGTGGTTACAAAATGTAAGAGATTCATTTCCATAAATTTTTGGTGGTCCCTAGTCTGTCATTGGGACCCCTTGGGAATAGGCCGAGCAAGGTGTGTGTGTCCTAATAATCTTCCTTTTTCCCTTGAAAAGAAGTGAGAACGTTCTTTGCTTGCAACTATATCATACCTACTTGGCCCCAAGTATGGGAGACAAATGAATGTTGGAAAGTTGACTCTGACTATTTTGTGAATAAGTTCCACATTTTTCATCCTTAAATAACTTGTCAAGTTGTTGTATCGGAAGGAGTGTCATTTCGACGCTTGACATACGGCCAGAGTTAGTGTTGAGCAACATAGGAATTTTTGGTAGGTTCTTCGAGCATTCTTTTCTACGTTTTTACAGGATAAGCTTTAAAGAAACAACCATGAGTATTAAGTGAGTTGGAGACTATTGATTATGTGTCGTGTGTCTTTGCTCAAGTTACAATGATCTATCACTAAATCACTGATAAACCATCAACTTGGACTAAGAGACTTGTCAAGAAGATGTTTGTAACACTACTGGTCCTGAAAACTAGTTGACACAATATATATTCATATATGGGTAGTTCTTTCCTTATTTGGTGAGACTTCTTTTTTCTAAAAAGAATTTGCGGACATTGTTGATGATCAAACTAGATATATTTAGATTATAGCCAAAGTAGGCAAGAGGAAATTGAATTAGACTCACAAGGTTTTATGTGCTAGAAGTAGCTAGTTGCATGGTTGATGGAGTTGAGAGAGTTAAAGAGGCAACTTGATGCGTGTACTTGTAAATTTCAATTCGTTAGTTGGCATACATTTATATCTTACTTAGACTCGGTTGTCGGACTCGGCTATTGAATGAAAATTTCTCACATTTTTGGTCTAAAATGAAGTGTCCAACTGTCATACCCATGTCAGAGTGTTGGCTGTCGGACACTGTAGACGTTATATGAAGAGAGTCGGACTAACATAACTGATACAATCATGAATTTGAAGAGAAGTCTTAAACTTCATACAGAATTCCAGATTTATTCTATTATTGCCTATTGCTGTTATTCATGAAAGACATTTAGTTTTTGTTCACGTTAAACTTTGTATTCTAATACTCTCTTCAACGCATGTAACTATTGCATCTGTTTAAATGAACTATAAAATTTTGAATACTTTTTTTTTGAAGTTCAACATTGACAATTCTGATACCTGGGAATGGATTTTGTTATAGGCAGGACATGTTCACATTGGACGTTTTCGAGGTACCACAAGGGTCAGGTTCTGGCTTTGTATGGGATAAAAAAGGTCATATAGTCACCAATTATCATGTTATTCGTGGCGCCTCTGATCTCAGGTTGGTCAATGGACATTTTTTTTTTTGTGAAAAGTCTCTAATTATGTTACTACGTTTTTTGGTCTGTAAGGCCTTGTTTGGATGGCTTCCCTTGTTCACTTTTCCAAAAAGGGATCCATTTTCCCTCCCCTCCAAATCCCTCCACTGCCACTTTGCTATACAAACAAAGGATTTTGGCTCCGTCCAAATCCTTCCCCTCCCTTCCCTTTAAATCCACCAATCCAAACAAGGCCTGAAGGTTTTATAGTGTGTGATTGCTAGCGTGATAATACATTTTTTGTTTATCGTCCCATACTGCGACTCGGTGCTGCATTGATTGTGAAAGCTTGTTAAGTCAATTGTGCTCTGGTGAAAAAAAAAATATAATAGTGAAGTTAGAGAGTAAATTGAAATGCTAATACACTAAAATACAAAATGATATTATAGTGGGGAAGCCTTGTCATTTTATATTTATGTGGAACACAATGCGGCTTTCTATATCATATCTAGTTCCTCTGCCATATCTATACTGACTGCTTTGCTATTTGCTTTAGTTGTACAAGTATACTTCTAAAGTCTCATGTATCATTGCCTTCAGTCATGTTTGTCGTTGTACTCATATTTCAATCTGGCCATGCTCTAGAGGAGTCTATCTTTTTACAATTCTTTTGTTCAGACTAATTTCGGAAGGTGTTATTAAGTAAAAGACATATTTCACTAAATTGCAAAAAGTGCTGCCCATAATAGCATATAATTTTTATCCTGTCTCATGTACCAGATTCTATATTGATAAGTAATTGAAGGATTTGTAATTTTAGGTATACAGCGGCATGGGAGTTCTGTGCACGATGAATCTAGAACTTCTGTATAGTATGACAACAAATAGATTTCCTTTATTTTACATTAGTCATCTACTCGTCTATAACAGAGCTACCTGTTTCTATTGTTTATGCTTTTATGGATATATATGACATAAGCATCACATTTGTTGTCAAGTTTCTTGGATTAAGTTTCTTTCATTGTGCCATGCTGGTTTATTGTTAAAATGATGTTAGTAATGTACAGAGTCACTCTTGCCGATCAATCTACCTTTGAGGCGAAAATTGTAGGATACGACCAAGACAAAGATGTTGCTGTTTTGGCCATTGATGCACCTAAAGATAAACTGAGGCCAATACCCATTGGTGTATCTGCAGACTTGCTTGTTGGCCAGAAAGTCTTTGCTATTGGGAATCCGGTAAACTAGTTTGGCCTATTGAGTTTCTAGAGCATGTTGTCAAGCATTGTTTTCAAATCTTGTGTCATATTTATTCCAAGCTCTTGAGTTGGAATATAAATGCTTTCAGATTGATAATAATGCAACAAAAACATTGATGCAATGGGTCTTGCATAATGTTGAATATAAATGGTAATTGGTGCAAAAGAGGGGAAGGGCAAAATGGCCATACAATGAGATTGTGAAGGGTAGGGGAAGACCTAAGAAAACTTGCATAAGGGTGACTGAGAGTGATATGTCTACTTACAAGAGTTACAACAACATAACCCAAGTGCCTCAATAGCTCCTGCAAGTTGTGGGGTAAGGGGGGTCGGATGTACGCAACCTTAACCTAGTGTTAGCAACACAAAGAGGTTGTTTCCGAATGACCCAAGATGAAAATTGTGTCGAGAACTCATTGAATGACCGCTACTTCACAAAAGAAAGAAGCGCAACCACTTTAGTGAGCCATTTTGATTTATTTCATCATAATCCAGAACCAACGAATATTGAGTCTTTCGCTCCATTGGAAACATGGAAAATGATACTATATCTACTTAGGTTTTAGAAAATATGGAGTTGGACAGAGCGGAGAGGAGAAGCAAGGTTCTATGTGATTGTTGTTCTTGACAAAGTGATGTGTCCATATTATTGGAATACGTAAATTATTGCTGGACAGAAGGCTTAACAGGAAAAGATGTGTCCATAAAAGTTTATGTGATTGATGCGCATGACAAAAAGATATGTGTACAACAATCGTTTACTTATTCCGATTGCAAACGCTTTTGGCTGTGACAGGTCAAATCAGAAGATGTAAATTATCGTTGGATAGAGGGAAATCTTGTTTATAGCACCAGTAATGTTTGCAATAGGTTGATGACATTTACTTATCCCATTTTGACTTACTTTTGTATATCTGATATTTGGATGCAGTTTGGTCTGGATCACACTCTGACGACAGGTGTTATCAGGTAACACATCATTCATTGCTACGTTTTAGTCTTTCCAAGTGGCTTACGCTTCCTGGATAAACCTAATACTTGAACTTTGTTATCAATGGTACTCAGCTGTAAGGATTGAATAGTTATATAGCCACTGAAGATCTCGCTCTTACTACGTTGTTAGACCCTTCAAACTTAGCAGTTTACCCTGCAGTTAAGATCAAAGGTCTGACCAATGAAATTTCATGCAGTGGCCTTAGGAGGGAAATCAGCTCTGCGGCTACTGGGCGTCCAATTCAAGATGTTATCCAAACCGATGCAGCTATAAATCCTGGTAACAGTGGAGGCCCTCTTCTTGACAGTTCTGGAAGCCTCATTGGGATCAACACAGCTATATACTCGCCTTCTGGTGCATCTTCTGGAGTGGGATTTTCAATCCCAGTTGACACTGTAGGTTATCATCTATGCCTTAGTTGGAGACTGAAGGACAAAACTATGCTTCCCTTACTCTTATAATCTGCGTTACTCTTCAGGTAGGTGGCATTGTAGATCAGATTGTCCAATTTGGGAAGGTCACTAGACCTATTCTCGGAATTAAGTTCGCCCCAGACCAATCTGTAGAACAACTTGGCGTTAGCGGGGTGCTTGTGTTAGATGCTCCTCCTGACGGTCCTGCTGGGAAAGCGGTAAGTTAGATACTCAAACATGGTCAACTTCCGTGAAATACTATACTAATCTCATGGTTGCCATTTTAATATCCTTTTGGTTACTGTAATTGCAGGGCCTTCTGCCTACAAAACGAGACGGCTATGGGCGGCTTGTACTAGGTGATATCATAACGTCAATCAATGGAAAAAAGGTCAGCAATGGTAGCGATTTGTACAGAATTCTTGACAGTTGCAAAGTAGGGGATAAGGTATGCTCTTGATCTTGGTGTTTTTAAGTACTTTAAATCAAGGTTTATTCGGCTTTGCTTTAATTGTTTGTGTAATCGTTCAGGTTATTGTTGAGGTTTTGCGAGGTGACCATCAAGAGAAGATACCCGTTACCCTGGAACCGAAACCAGATGAGTCATGATGATACTCGAAATTGCTATGTAATGTGTTTTGTCATTATACATACGAGCACACCGCTTGTAATTTAACCTTGTAATTGTACAAAATATTTTGGTGGTAAATATGAATGATATCTTATGTTTAGTTGCGAGTTAACTTACATACAATTTTTTTTATTACGATATCAAGTTGATGAACAATCCAATACAACCCAGAAGACGCATGACATCAACTGTGACAAACTTAACCTGCATGAAATTGCATGTTTGTATTTCTTTTTCTAGTACTTATTTGCTAGAAAACCAAATAATTAATAATACAAATGTGGTTTTATAATTACATAAATTACACTTAAATGTATTGAAAAATCAAAATAAAAACACCCTTTAAATTCTAACTAAATAGAGTAGGTATCCTAAGCACGTAGATGAGTATCGGACATTCCGACTAGACTAGACTTGTGTTCAATAAACTTGCCACATGACATTGTCGTCGTGGAGGCCCGGTAACTTGACTCGACAATATTGAATCAAAATGTCATATCTTATGGCCAAATGTAATCTGAAAATTTATACTCACCCCATTTTCATTTTAGGGTGTCTGATTCATTTGTTTAGCATTCTATATTAGGATGGTATTCTATGCGTAATTTAATCCAAATATTGTGCCAGAAGTAAATGTAAATAAATGAGGGTGACGGAGGGAGTAATAACCTAAATCGGTTTTAACCTAACGGTAATCGAGGCCGCGAACCAAAGTATCCATATATTTGGGGATTGGCAAGAGGCAAAGGGCAATTGACGGCGATCATTGATAATTAATTTAACATAGACTTTCTCCGCACTTGTCTTTTGTGCCTTTTGTGTTCCTTCAATTGACCCCATTACACCTTCCTTTCCAACCCTCGTCTCTCTCAATCTCTAGGTCTAACTCAACCCCCAACTTTCCCTTAGATCTTAATTTACAATGGTATGCGATTTTTTATTTCCAATTTTATTCTCACTTTATTATTATGTCTTTTTTATTCTTTCATGCTATTTAATTCTATCTTCATATTTTAATTTATTCAACATTGATTATGATTATGATGTTCATGATATTCTAGAATTCAATTTCGATGGTTTCGCAAACATTTAGGATGGGATTTGATGTTTGGATAATCAGTTATCAATCAAATCTCGAATCTGATTACATTTTAATAATCGATAAATAATAAAGACATTGTGAGTGTAATTGTATGTCGACAATTATGATACTTAATTGTTTTTGGCATGATTGTACAGTATAAGGTTACGTCGAGGTCGATGCGCCAGGCGCCTGCCAAATTAATCCGGCAATTTTCTCAT
Source organism: Heliosperma pusillum (assembly GCA_022085475.1). Taxonomy (NCBI): domain Eukaryota; kingdom Viridiplantae; phylum Streptophyta; class Magnoliopsida; order Caryophyllales; family Caryophyllaceae; genus Heliosperma; species Heliosperma pusillum. The sequence goes on along the minus strand of JAIUZE010025475.1, from coordinate 20,360 downwards.
GATGTTGGCCACTCTGTTGAGACAGTCCAAGGTATGCTGCCTTTTTCTTGCACTTAAAACTGCTGTATCAATCATTATTGTAATTTGATCAAACAAACACCTGTTGCTAAATGGGATGATTTAGGTTGGATTATTCATATAAGTTGTGTGGGTCAAACCCAATTCCAAATATGGGAAATCCCCATGCGCACTACACCACAAATCCGGCATTTAGGAGTCAGTTCCGAGGTCGATGAGGGTGGGAGGGGTACTGGTATTTGAGGGGTTTTGATAAGGGTACTGGTATTTGAGGGGTTTTGATAAGGGTAAATTAGTAATTGATTATGTGTACAAGTTTCCAAAAGAGGAAACATAAACAACCTATTGAAACACCCAAAAACTGTTAAGTCCAAGGGAGTAAGATCAACTAATTGCGAGTAAGATCAACTAATTGCCTTTCCGAGTAAAACAAAACAAAATTGGATCAAGAAAAAACTTTAATAAAATTTCAACCACCAAGAAATGGAACCAAGTATTCATGAAGAAAATTGGAATGTGCCAAGGCTAATTCTTGATTAAGCTAACCTAATAAAAGAAACATGTATTTAAAGAAAATTGGAATGTGCCAAGGCTAATCCTTGATTAAGGTAAGCTAATAAAAGAAACAGGTATTTTATAATAGGGTTTGGCTGTCTAACTTGAAAGACATTCTACTGCAACATATGAGTTTAAACTGCATTAGGTCCAGTGCTGAGCTCAATCTGGGGCTGTTTCGATTCATCGTTCTCCTTCTCTGCCTCCGCCTTCCCCTTCTTCGGTGTCGAGCTGTAATAGCAAGCATACAGCACTAGCTGGCTAAATCCAAGTAATCCTCCAATACCATTGCCAATCTGGATCAAAAACATAGAATCAGTATAGTACAGAGATTATACATATCAGTTTATCTCGATTGATTTTTACCAGAATGTAGAGATCAAATCTGATTAAGGCATATGCACTCCAAATGATTCCGTTAAGGAAACCAGCCAAGGATAGAGATGGTGGCATGAATTCAACACTCTTCGTCTTTATAACTTTCCACTGTATGGTTCACATATGTTTAATTAAAATAATTTCTGACATATACAAGTATAATCCTATCACATAATAATTGGGAAACTCAGTAAGATGGAGATGTATACCATGACAGTGAGAGGTGAACCATATAGAATGATCCCAAAGATGTCGCAAAAGATACCAACAAAAGTCGATCTGTGGTCGTGGGTGTGGAATACAAGCATCGTGATACAGGCCAATGCAGCCAGGAATATCACCTCCGCAATATAGTAGAATGTCATTGATCTCTGAGGCATCGCAGAGATAGATATTCATTAAGATCCCCATAATCCACTTCATAGCACAAATAAACTCGAAAGAAAGAAACTAATAAGATGAGTATATACCCTTTTCTTGCCATCGGCATACATCAAGTAGACGATATTGAAGCCAATGTACATGAGCAAGCCAAGACTGTTAACAGTAGTGACGAGAATGCTGTGAGGATGAACAAAGGGCATCGAGTAGAACACCCACATAATACAGTTCATGATGCCTGCAATTATCGGGTGGAACTTGAACTCTTCCACTGATTTGTTCTTCCATATCCTCCATATTGTTGGCCTGTTACAAAATCAAGAACCATGTAATTTTCGATCAAGATCAGAACGCAAATAAATTAGTGTTTCGAAAGTGTGACATACGCTGGCGAGAGGAACAAGAGGAAAGAGGTGACATTGCCTGCAAAATAACAAATCCAAATAAAAAATCGCATTACGATACGAAAAAGGGTAAAGAAAGAAGGTTGAGTTTGGAAGTGGACGTACCAATGATGCCAAGAATGCTACGAATAGTATCAGGATTCATTGTGTTGGCTTACTACAACTCCACACTAATAACAGTAATAACAAACTTGGAAGAAAACGTAACAGAAATGAAAGAGAAATGAAAGAGAGAATGATAATGATAATGGTTGAAAGTGTGGGAATTTCTGGTGAATTTATAGGGAGTTTTTCATGGAGCATTTCGGTAATACATGGACACTTTAATAGAAATTAAATAACAGTAGTTTTAGATAACAATTATCCAATTTGGGTTGTTAATTATCTTTTCTAATAAGTTAAGTTAATCCAATCTACTGAATTACTAAATTTTATTCTTTTATTAACAGAACGTTGTGATTGGATACTTGAGTGGATTAGAGAATAAGAAATTGCAGTTGTTTGGAGGTCTAATACTAATATCGTAACATTTTAAGTTTTTCAGTTGGTGTATTCTGCTATTGACTTGTTGTGGAATACTGTAAAATTTTGTGTACAATGATTCTACATATCAAAAGTATCATCTTTTATTTATTTTATTTTATTTTATTTACTCTAATATTTTAAGATTTTTAATAATCAACAACCAAAAATGCCTTTTTTGGTTAAAGAACTTTGGAATCAATGTTTGTTATGAAACAACTTTAACTTTTTTATTTTTATGGAGATGGTTATATCTAATGTATAGCATCTGTGCATATGTATATATGAACCAGATGGTTTGAAGGTCAATTATAAGCAGCATTTGTCTCCCAGTAGATGGAGTGGAAGCAGATACAGCATCAGGCATTCTCAAAGAGTTTCTAACTCTGATTTTCTTATGGTTAGTGAGTTTGTTTACCTCCTGCTGTCGTACCTGATCCTGATTATTTGTTTTGTGATACTTTTATGCATGGTTGGTTATATTGCGGCATTACTGATTTTGTCATGTTTTTATGCATGGTTTGTGTCATGTATAGCCACCAACTGTGGGAGGTTCTAGAAGAAATATTGCAAGCATGAGTAGTCTAAAGATGGGAGCTACACAAGTGCTTAGTAAAAAGGAATTCAGGTATAATTTCATTTTCTTAGGATGAGGATGCTACTGCTTAATTGCATAATTGCATAGGTAACTTAAGTGTTACTTCTTTTTCATCACTAAATAAGTTTCTTTTCTATTTGTTGAAGCTTGAGTTTGCAGCTGCAGACACAAAGGAACTACTCTTCTAGTGCCGGTATACATTTTTTTGTCCTTCAGAATCTTTACTCTTTTCTTATTCTTTTGATAAGACTTTGTAAGAACGTCCAAACATTTTTACTAGCTTTATTGGCTAACCTGGGGTGATGTTTAATTATATCTCTCCCAAGATGGTTTTGTATTTGTTGTGTAGTGTGTTTGTGTTTTCGAGTATTTCCAAGTAGCTGTATCAGAACTAGTGAGTTGTTGAATTATTATTATTATTTGCCCTTTTTTGTGCACATCTATTAGCAAGTGTATCTAAATTAGATGTCCGAATGAAACTTTGTTTAATTGACTGTAGTCTTGTCATATTTCCAAGTTTACAACTTCGATGCCTGCTTTGATGTTGTTTGTTCTACTGAAGCTAAGGCAGTTATTCTTCAGGATGCATTATAACCTTTAAAATTTTGAGATTGTGACAACACCACTTTCGGGTAACTATATGATACTGGAATTTTCTCCAGACGTTTTTTCCGAATTACTTCTGTAATGTTTTTTTTCCCCCAGTATATGGAGATGGGACGGCAATGCCTCAATCTGTTATGGCTTACTGCATAATGCGGTTTACTTTTAAACAAAAGTGTTTTCTGACATTTTGTTACATAACTTCATGTATAACAATCATGATATGAAATTTGGGTCCCGCAACCACGTTATAAAAAACCTGAAGGTTATCACGAGCCCCAGCTACATTTGGAGGCGCGACTTTCCCAATTGGGTCACGACAAAGTGATTTTGAGATCAAGACTTATGACCGTGTTGACGAATGATAATTTTTACTTCACTTACATCATTGAGGCTGATTCTTTGGTTCATGTTGACATGTAATTTTCTGGAAGAAGTTATTTATTAGATAATTACCCCATAATTTGAATTATTTTCAGACTTGCCTCCGCACCAAGAAATCGGGATGCCTTCTCTTTCTCCAACCATGACAGAGGTAATTTCCTTATGCTATGTTTACACCTCTCTTTACACAAGGGAATATGCTATATGTGATACTTGATGACTCGAATGCGATGCAGGGAAATATTGCTAAATGGTTGAAGAAAGAGGGTGATAAAGTAGCACCTGGTGAAGTACTTTGTGAAGTTGAAACCGTAAGTACTCTCCTGTATCCTTGTAATTATGCTTCTTTTGCTACTCCAAGCCGTGGATTAATTTTACTCCTTGCCCAACTCAAGGATAAAGCGACCGTGGAAATGGAATGCATGGAGGAAGGTTACATTGCCAAGATAGTTCAAGGAGATGGCTCTCAAGGAATTCAAGTTGGTGAGGTACTAAAATATCTCTATCTCCATAATCAATTTGTATTTATTAAGACTGACCTTCATGTGCACATCTGAGTTATTTAGGTGTTTGCGAATGTGACAGTTTTTCCCCGTGTATGACGGTTTACTGATTTCATCTTGAGTTGTTTTTGTATTGACATGAAATGCTCTGAGACTAGAAGTCAAGAACACCACTCAACTCATCTTTATAAACCATGTTCAGAGCCCATTTCCTGTTCATTAGATATTGCAACATCAAAATTATTTGCTACATCATTTTGTATAACTGTGTATAGTGGGGCCGTGGGGGTATGTAACAAACCAGTGGTGCAATGAGCCCTCCGATTCACCATTTTGTCAGCGGCTCAGCAGTTACCTTTTGACCTCTCTGTTGGTCCCATATACTTACATGAACTGGTACATCCATGATCAGATCCCCGACATGTTTTGGATAGTTAAACCCATAAACGTTCTTTATTTTCTGAAAGCCATATGAAAGATCCCTTGCTAATATAAGGTAAACAATGTAACACTGCTTGCTTCTTTCTCATGACATCCCTTGCTATGCTAGTGAATCATATCCAAGTTCTCTGAGCCCTTAGACTCCTCACTCTTCCATGTCTAGTAACTCTCACGTGTTCATGCTTGCCTGCTAATGAAATATCAATAAAGGTTATGTTCACATAATATAGAATTTCAGTTAAAGCATGAAGCAAGTTCATTAACATCAAATAAGCTTAGATAAGCCGAGTTGAATTTGTGCAATATATTAAATTCAACAAAATAATTGAAAGGACTTTATTAGTTGCACCATATTGCTGGAGTTGATTTCTTTGTTTGCGCTGAAGTCGATGATCCTGATCTTCTGAGGATCCGGGATTCTATTGTAGCAGCTTACTGCCTGAATATTTAACTGTATGTCTGTATCTAACTTTGTCAATCAGACGAATAACCTTAACTCGTTATGTGGAAAACTATTTTAGATAAAGCTGCTATCATGCTTTTTGCCGTTTGTTTCTTGCTAAAAAGGGTATCACACTGTGATTTTTGTGCTTCCAGAGTTCCGGGAAATAGTGCGTTTGATGTGATATTTTGAAGTATAGGCTATAGAATGTGAAGGGAAGAAGAAGAATTGTGTTGCGAGGAGGATATGGAGGGAAGAGAAAAATATATGTTGGATATGTTGGAGTAGGATATCGAGGATAAAAAAATAGGTTTTCGCTGAGGGATAGATTAATTGGTGGCCTGGTAGGTGAGGGCAGACGATGTGGAGAGAGAGAAACTGATTTAGGGTATGAAGAAATGTGTTTAACTTATTATGTAAATATCGAGAATAGATGTTTTGACATCACTTATCAGTAATAGAAACAAAGTAAGAATCGTAAAATAATACTTTTAACAAGTTTTTCAACCTCACGAATGTCCATCTAATTATTTGCAAAAATGAAACCTAAGGGGTAGCTAAGGTACTATGGAGGCAGCTCACAGCCTCAGACCACAGTGGTACCCTTAAAATCCCCACAAATTTTTAATTATGTTCATAATGATACGACTTGTTAAATAAATTTTTTTCGTTCGACCTTGCTTCTTTCTGTGTGCTTTTTTAGGTGATTGCCATCACCGTTGAAGAGGAAGAAGATATTCAAAAGTTTAAAGATTACTCTCCTTCAAAACCTGAAGCTCCTACCTCTGAAACTAAAAAACCTGCTGAAACTCCGTCGCCTAAAGAAGAGCCAGCTCAGCCACCTGCCAAGCAACCAGAGCCGAGCTTGTCAAAGCCTAGTCAAAAAGCATCAACCGAGGATCGCATTTTTGCTAGTCCTCTTGCAAGGAGCTTGGCTGAAGATAACAATGTGAGCTATGAACTGTAGAATATATCTGTTGACTTTCTATTTCTTTTGTTCCAGCATTTTCTAAATTTCTAACTTGTGCTCTTGTCTTTTTCTTTTTCCTTTGGCTATGAAGGTTCCTCTATCAAGCATCAAAGGAACAGGTCCTGATGGGCGCATTTTAAAAGCTGATATCGAAGACTTCTTAGGTAATGTGTAATCTCGATCAACAAGAAAAATGTGCTACTCCCTCTATTCAATTCCAAACACAACATTTCTCTTTTACCCGTTTGACAATGCACGAATTGGAACTTAAATATCTCGAGTTTTACATTATAAAAAAATATAAAAATTTGATATTCTTATTGTACATATAAAGGCGAATCAAACAAGATCCCACATGACCATATTTTATCTTACATATTGCAAGAAATCGTAAAGATTCTCTTCATTCATGAATAGTGTCAAAAAAAGAAATGTTGTATTTGGACTTGAATGGAGGGAGTACTTTTTATTGCCACTTTTGGAATTGCCATGTCTCTATTATACAGCTCTGCATTACTGTGATTGTTCGCTAGCATTCTGTTACCTCACTTATTTACCTTACTGGCCTTATTTAGAGCTCAAGAATCTAGGTACCTGTCTTACCATTGGAAACACAGAATTTGAACGACTCTAATGAGCGAACAAATTGATAGCCAAATAGTCAAATGCTTCGATAATAATGGGAAAAGTTTCCTAACAGAAAAAGGGTCAGGCACTTAATATGCATTTGCATGTTATCAACTATTTGGATATTTTCGCCCAATTTTTTTTCTCATCTCTATGTGCAAGGTCTGGATTTTTTTAACTAAAGGATATGCGGGTGTTAAATTAAACTCAAACAAACAGTATGTCCAAAGCGTGATGATGCTTATTCTCTGTGCAGCTTCTCGGGGCAAGGAATCAGCAACACCAGCACGTAAAGCTGCTGAAGTATCTGGTCTGGACTATTCAGATATTCCTCATACTCAGATAAGGAAGGTAAATGCTGGTTTCGATATTCCAACAAAATTAATTTTGTTCTTTAATGTTCTGTACATGTTGCCTTTTGTCACGGTAGTTTGGTAGATAGACTGAAGCAATGGCAAAGCTGTCTACAGTGTTGATACTAAACTCTAATTATAATCTTGTCAGATCACGGCTTCACGGTTGTTATTGTCGAAGCAAACCATTCCCCACTACTACTTGACAGTTGATACATGTGTTGACAAACTTATGGAGTAAGTATTTAATTTTATCTTACCGCCCAAGTGTCTAATGTTATTATGCTACCTTACCTTGGTGGTATGTCCATTAGATTGAGAAGCCAACTAAACTCATTACAAGAGGCTTCTGGGGGAAAGCGAATTTCTGTCAATGATCTCGTAATTAAGGTACTTGCACTGTGCATCCTTACGTGCTGCTACTGTTTCTGGTTCACGCAGTGATTTGTAAGTGTTATGTTTAGGTTGTCATGAAGGACTCGCAGTTCTCTACTAAACCTTAATCTATAATTGCTGTTTGTAAGCTGGTGACACTGTGACAGCAGGCCAGCTGTGGTCTTGGCAATTTGTGACAAGGAACAATTTATGTTTTCTCCTTCACATTTAAAAGTTTATGCGAGGATTTCCAGAGCACTTAAAGTTGAAGGCTCTTACCATACCAATGGTTGGCGGTACCATGTTGATAGTGTATAGCAGTGTCTCATAGGTGGCCATGGTATTAATATTGTTTTAAGCCTTCATCTCAGAATGAGACCCTTGGCCTGGATCTCTGTCCTTACATCGTAGGTTTGGTCAATGCATTCAACAACTTTCATGGTATTAAATTCGGTGAAACTTGATGTAGGAATTGGTAGCCACGGCCCTACCGCAGTCATTGCGCACTTTCTCACTGTAACCTCTAAGATAACTAAATTACTGCATCACAGCCCAGATGTGATGTGATGATATTTGCACTTTTTCATTAAGCGCGGAAGTATGTCACGCTAAGAAAGGTCTTTTCATTTGTCACTATTTGCCATTTGTTTCAAGCTTTCGCCAACCTCTCTTGTATATTCAATGTTACAGTTATAAAATTTGTTTGTAGGCTGTAGTTTGTTCTGTGACGGATATGCTAACTCTAGTTAAATGTGAATGCAGGCTGCTGCCTTGGCGCTCAAGAAAGTTCCACAGTGCAACAGTTCTTGGACCGACGACTACATACGCCAGTGAGTGTAAAAGTTTGAGTGCTGCTGATTGTATTGTTATGTTGGTTTTTGTAGACTGTTGTCCTTTTCCTAAACAAGACAATAATTTTTTTTGTGCAACCAGGTATCAGAATGTTAACATCAATGTGGCAGTGCAAACTGATAATGGTCTATACGTTCCAGTGGTCCGGGTGAGTGATAAATTCCTCGATTACAATTACGTTAGCAAAGAATTTCAAAGATTCAAAGGAGTTTGAATGCGTTCCGAATAATGTTTCTGTATCACCTGTGCAGGATGCTGACAAGAAAGGTTTGTCTAAGATTGGCGAGGAAGTCAAATATCTGGCACAGAAGGCCAGAGATAATAGCCTGAAGCCAGAAGATTATGAGGTACACATTTTTGCTGTTATTGAATGTCCTAAAGGCTGACACACATGGCTTTGATTTTTTGTCTGATTCACGGTCATTTTCGGTGTAGGGTGGTACATTTACCGTCTCAAACCTTGGAGGTTCGTTTGGAATTAAGCAATTCTGTGCCATCGTTAATCCTCCACAAGCAGCTATTCTGGCTGTTGGAGCAGGTAAGATTCTCAAGCATCACATGTAGCCCTCTTCCAGCAAAAAGTAATATAATATTGTCCGCTCTTGACTTCGGGGGCCAACCGGTCAAGCAATATCAAAAATAAAGGATTTTCCACAATTTTCAGTAGTTAAAAAAAGGGATTTTGAAAATAATTTTTTGATGAACATGAGATGTTTCGCTGCATCTCTTCACAAACTTGGAGAAACTAATGGCCAAAGTTGACTTTGGTTGAGCTCCAAAGTACTGTGCGGCTTTCAGATCCTACAGATAATGTCCATACTCAACTACTACTAAACGCAAAGACACAATAAGATAATGAACTTATTTCTTTGGAAAACAATGTTACTAGTCACGAATTCATTATCATCCTAGCATCAACCCTTAAATGGACATCATAAAATCGCCTATAGCTGTTTTTTGGAGGGATATATTATTTACGGAAGATGTTGCCAATTCAAATGGAGCTAAGACTTTCTTATCTTTGGTTTTGGTCTTCTGGGAGAAGGACTCACTAAACTGTTTGGTTTTTATTTTTCTACACTATTGTTCCGTTCATGTCATAGTGCAATTTTTTACGCAATTTTCATCATGAGTTGAGGACTAGTTACCTTTTTTGGTTTTGGATTTTTTGTGAAATCCAGGATGCATATGGAATTGTTACTGGATAAAAATATCATGAACCTTGAGGCATTGGTAACGTTATCATTGTTTGTATTATTAAACGAAGAGTACTGATTATCTAATTTGCCTTTGTGTAGCCCAAAAGAGAGTTGTACCTGGAATAGATGATCAATTCAAGTTTGCTTCCTTCATGTCTGTTACATTAAGTTGCGATCATCGGGTCATTGATGGTAAGCACGCTTACCTGTTTAATGTTGATGTTTGTTGACCTCAGCTAATTATGGAACTCAATATTTTGCTGTTTCATTTAATCTTAAAACCTCTTAATCGGTTGTGATCTTCCATTTTGATGACGTGCAGGTGCCATCGGTGCAGAATGGTTAAAAGCATTCAAAGGGTACATTGAGAATCCGGAATCCATGATGCTTTAAACATTGAATTGTTCCCTTTCTTTCCTTTACAATGTTTCCAATCTCGATGAAATTGAGGGTTTTCAGAGTTCATAATTTGTTTTTGTTTTTTGCACGAGGACGTTGCAATAAATCATGGCAACTTAGGCTCTACTTTAGAAGAATGTTCAATTTTGTAATAATTGGAAGTTTTGGGCCATTCATATGAAACAAACTTGACAGAAACATATTTACCTTGAATCTATGGTATATATTGATTGAAGAATATTAGCATTTGTCCCTTGTGTCATTCTTTGTGCTAAAAGTTATTGCCGTTATATGAGGTCCTTGTACTGGCGTACAATGCTAGGTCAAAGATTTGAAGACAGATTCTAAATTCTCAACATTCCGAAATAAGGATTTTGGTTATGGATTTGCCCTTGGAATGATTCCAATTACACAAATCGACAATCCGAGCCAAAGCAACAGCTTGTGGAGGACAAACACCAGAGCTCTTAAGAATATGGCATCTCCATATTCTGGTAATTAAATAGAGCGGTTAAGATTTTGATGGCATCATGAGCAATTTGTAATTACTTTGTACATTTTTCGATGGAGAGTTGTTTGATGTTATGAGTCTAACTGCACAAACTTGACGCTTAAAGAGTGAGGATCAAGAGCTCTTCAATTATGCTTTTTAAGGATTTCCTTGTAATATTTATAAAAAATCAAGCAAGTAGTTTTTTACCATTTTAAATGGCAGAAACAGTTTTTACCATTAAAGTAGGAATAAATAAGATAAGTTTACAAGTTGCGAAAGCATGACCAAGCTACCAAACCATGAAACCTAGGGCAGAGCATGGATCGGATATCCGATCCAAAATGCTAGTTCGGATCGGATATCCAAATTAGAATTCCTAAATTTAGATATCCAATACCCAAACCAAATGTATCGGATATCCAGTGTTCGGATATCCAAAATAATCGGATCGGATACGAATATCCATCGGATATCCATATTTTGGAATTTACATTAAAATTAAGTTTGAAACACAATCATATTCATCGTTTTACACGATGATTTTCTTTAGTATTATTACTTTAATGTTCTCGACATAAAATTGAAATACCACTTACGTATTTATCTTATAATTTAAATTTGTATAAGTTGTTTTATGAAATTAGATTGTATTTTCTCGAAATTATAATAGAAAATTATAGTTTCGGATCGGATCGGATATCCAAATATTTTAGTTCTAATATCCATATCCAAACCAAAACCAAAGATTTCGGATCGGATATCCGATCCAAACTTAATTTTCGGATCGGGTATCCAAAAATTCGGATCAGATATCCGATCCAAACTTAATTTTCGGATCGGGTATCCAAAAATTCGGATCGGATTCGGATCAGATATCGGATCGGTTTGGATAATCGAATTTTTTGTTCAGCCCTAAGAAAACCAACTAACTTGGTTTTTAAAAAAAAATCCATTTAAAGAGTTTGTAGCCTGAAGAGCAAGGGTAGCTTAAATAAATAAGTAAATGTCAGCAAGTTTATCTACTTTCTCCTATTCAAGGTAAACTCCCCTTTTTATTTTGGGTCTTGAATTAAGGGGATGGATTTGGACCAGACAATAGATACTATTCCACATGACATAAAATTTGGACGACACCAATCATCCAAATAAGAAAATAGGGAAGAAAACTCGAGTATCCGAAAATGGAAATAGTGAAGTTTACCTTGAATAGGGGGAGTATAATTTTTGTGTAGTTGTGTTATGGAGGTGATGCTCTACTAAGTAGAAGTACACACGGTTGGTTTTTGATGTGAAAATATTTTTGAATGAATTATCACTCTTTAGTTTGGGAAAATCATGATACAGACCTTTAGGGGGCGTTTGGTTCAACAAAGGGAAAGGGAAAGAAAATAGGAAAGGGAAAGAAGGGGATAGGAATGTGATTACTTCAAATTTAACTTGTTGTTTGGTTGCTCAATCAAAGGGAATAAGACAATTCAATAATTACCAATTCCTCCCATACTACCATCAACCATCAAAAAAAGCCACAAGACCACCACGCATCCCCACCATCGACGACAGACAATGCAGATGACACTTCCCTCGTCGTCGGCGTTCAACAGCGCAATCCCCTATGTTTACTGGCGTCGATAACTTGCCGCGCATGGTGCTCCTCCATTTGCTATTTCTCCATTCAAAACAGTAGATCTAGTGTTTATAGGGATAGGGAGGGAATTTCGCTGGTGAGGAGAGGTTGTTTAGGGGTTAGAAGTGGTGGTTATTATGGTGGGATGAAGATTTGTAAATAAGGGTTGTGGTGTTAGTGATTGCGTCATCGAGGCGACGCTGTGCCCGGTGGTAGTTTTTGTTGGTGGGGGTAGCGAGTGACTACGGTAGTGAAAAGTCCGTGTGGATGTGGCCGGCGACGGGGTGGTGAAGGGGAGTCTGTTTGAGGTGGCGGCGGCGACAGTGGTGGTGGTGGTGGTGGTGGTGGTGGTCATCGTCGTTGAGTGGCAGGTAGGCATTGGGCATGATGATGAATTGTGGTGGGTGTGAGAGGGGTAATCAAATTTCATTCCTTAGGGGGGGTGAGGGGTAAGGATTAAGATGGAGATGGGGTAATGACATGGGTAAAGGGAATGATTCAAATAGTAAAGCAAACACTCACAAAGGGAATCAATGACTTTTATTCCCTTACCCTTTTCTGAAAACCCTCAATCAAACGCCCCCTTAGTATTTTATTGCTTTACAATACTAGCAAAGTATTTCATTCCTAGACTCGAAGCGTCAATTCAAAGTTGAGGTTGAATACTTGAATGTAAGACTGGAAAGTGGAAACTATATTTGAAAAGGTACGATTTTTAAAACAATGCTCAATATTGTCCATGTAAGTTATAGTTTACAAAACCTGAAATACGGAACAAACATGCCATTGGGATTGACGGGTCTAAGCAGTTATTATTTTTATTGTTTTTTAAATTTTAAAAAAACTACATAGACACGCCATTCAATGGCGTAATGGCATGTCTCCTTCACAAAACCTATTAGTTCCAATAGCGTGTTTACTTTAGTATATTTCTGTAAGTTTGCATTTTCTTACTCACTAGAAACACGTTATTGGTAATGACGTGTTTATTCCGTGTTTCAGGTTTGGAAAACCCAAACCTACGTGGACATCATTTTGAAAAATACTTTCAAAACGACCAAACGGACAAATACTATTTTTTTAGCATTATTTTAAAAGATTGTTCTTTGAAAAGGGAGTTTTTTTTTTTAAAAAAAGGGGTATTTAAGAACCCAAATGAATTTAAGAATAGATTTATATGCAGCTATAAACTATATTAAAGTGCAAGTGCACTATAAATTTTTTTATGTTTTTATCAAAGAGGGGTAAATCCCATAAAGACCCATAAAGAATAAACTAATTAACTATTATATGTGGAATATCAACCCCTTGAAATCTTGAATATCTTAGAGATGACTCTTTGATTTGCTAACCAATCAATAACACGATTAGCTTCACGATAAGTATGCTTTGTCTTAACTATCCATCCTAGGGAATTAATGAGATCCTTGCATCTTTTACCTCAGCTTAAGCTTATTGCCAAGAAGTTGATTTTCCGTAACCAATTGGATACGAGATGTGTTATCAAGTCAAATAAGAAGCTTAGTTGTCTGCAAGTCCTTTGCTCTTTCAAGACCGATCCAGAGAGCTAATAACTCAGCTTTGCATAGAAGAACAATCTCCACATGAGAAGACATATGCCGAGATAAAATTTTCCATCTAATCCCTAAATAGCCCAGTACCTAGGTTGCACAGACACGACATATTTTGAGCCTCCGCGTGCTGGACACGGCTGGGACAAGGCATGTGTTAGGGCCGTAGTATTAGGCCCTATTTTCAAGTCTTATTTATTATTTCTAATTAGTTGCTATTTGTTTATTACTTTGTCTCTTTGGGCTTAGCAATGATGCTTCGTACTCCGTCTCCTGTATTATATATATTGTATTGGCTCATTGAGAAGGCAACACATGAAAATTAATCCAATTTTTATTTCATCCTTCCAATTAACATGGTATCAGAGCTACGGCTCTTTGTCTTCCCTTGCTTCGACTGAGTTCGGTCATCTGGTTCTTTGTTCTTCGGCCTATTATCTTCACCATGGCGAAGGATTCCGATGACTTGTCTCCTCCGCCTCCTCCTCCTAAGCTTGATGTCTTGTCTCCTTATTATCTCGGCAGCCACGACATCCCTGGTCAGTCCATTACCCATGTCAAACTTCCTAGCGATAATTATGAAGAATGGAGTTGGTCTATGCGAATGTCTCTTAAATCGAGACGTAAATTCGGCTTTTGTGACGGCTCTATCACTAAACCCACTGATGCCTTCCTCCTTGAACAATGGGAAGTTTTCCATTGTACCCTTGTTCAATGCATTATGCATACCATCGATTCCTCCATAAAAATCTCCTATTTTGAAGATGCCCGTCTCCTTTGAGACGATTTGAAACAGCGATTCTCTACTGTCGATGGGTTGAAAATCCATTCTCTAAAAACTGACCTCCATGAATGCCGTCAACTTGCGGGTATGTCAGTTACCACTTATTTTGGTAATTTAAAGGTTCTATGGGATGCTATTGCTAATTACGAACCGCCATTTGCTTGTAAGTGCGGTCTTTGTCTCTGTCACATAAATACAGACGATATTGCTAGGCAAGAGTCGGAACGACTGCATAAGTTTCTCATGGGTTTGGATCTTTCCGTCTATGGCAATATCCGCTCCAATCTTTTATCACTTGATACTCTGCCCACTTTAAACCGGGCTTTCCAGTTGGTTTTGCAGGAAGAGCGACTCTGTTGTGGTGGTGCGACTCTGGTGGCCGTGGCTGCTCCCTCTAATGCCATGGCTTTTGCCGTCCGCCGTGACACCAAACTGGCTACTTCCGCTCCAGATTGGCGTAGCCTCCGTGACCAAGAAAGACAAGAAAAACGAAAATTAATCTGCTCCTATTGCACTGCTACAGGTCACAAGGCTGCTTCTTGCTTCATCAAATCCCAAAAATTCCCTGATTGGTGGGGCGATCGTCCTCTTACCATTGAAGAGGTGCGTGCACGCTCCCGCACTAAGTCGAATGGGGCTGCTACTGTTTCTAAAGATACAGCTCGTGTTAATGCTCTCCTTTCCGAGTCCATTCCGTCTTCTAAAGATCGTCTTTCTGGTATGTGTCCCGACTGGATTATAGATACGGGGGCTTCTCATCATGTCACGGGTGTAAGACGAGATATGCCGTAACAATAAAAACAGAGATTAGATATACCGACGAAAGTAGTAGTGCCGTGGTAAAAAGCCACTGCCTTGAAAACTATTTTTCCAGTACGACTGTGGTGGCGATCAGCTAGTACAGGTAGTTCCCCAAGGATAACACTACAGTCTCCACGCAGCTCCGCCCACTCGGAACTGTGAGACTTGGAACGGTGATAAAAGCAGTACCCAGAAATTAGAACAGAAGGAGAGAATTGAGTGAGAATGAGAGAGGAGATAGTTATTGTTGTTGTGATTTGGAGAGCAGTAGGTTGCTGTATTTATAGGAAAATACAGCAACTGCTCCAGCAAATTCTACTCCACAATAGCAGCAGCAGTAGCAGTCAGAGAGTGGACCTGTTAGTGCTCCTGAAAACCAGGCACTATCAGTCACTTTGACTGACTAAATCAACAGTCTGTTTTACAAAACAAAACAGACTTACTCTTACTCACTCGTCTCAGGCCCAAAAAGATAGGCACAGCCCGCCGCAGGCGAATCCCAAATCCCAAATCCCAGATCTCGGATCACGGATCCGGAACCGGGCCGGGCCAGGCTCGGGTACGCGCGCGCGTGTGCGGGCTGAATTAAGCACCTCGCAGAGTCTTTACAAAAGACCCCCTTTACCCACTAATGATAAGTAAGGGAAGGAGTGTATATATAAAGACATACACACTTCCTTTCCTCTCCTATGTGGGATGGTAAAGAAAAAGCTCAAAGACTTAAAAGCCCCTAATTTCCAACAACGGGTGATGCTCGTTGGTTAGATGAGTCTTACTGTATTCCGTCTCGCCCTATTACTCTTCCTAATGGGCATTCGGTCTTGTCCAATATGGTTGGCACTGTTATTTTGACTTCGTCCCTTACTTTACGAGATGTTTTATTTGTTCCTAAACTCATATGTAATCTTTTGTCGGTGTCACAATTGGTTCATGCTACCGCTTGTGTTATGAGCTTTACTAATCATTCTTGTCACATTCAGGACCATTCTTTGAAGACGAGGATTGGAGTCGGTGAGTTGCCTGACGGGCTTTATTATTTGCGGGTGGTGGCAAGATCGGTTGTTCATCGAGTAAGTGGCGGTGATAATTTTGATTTGTGGCATAAACGGCTTGTACATCCGTCTTTTAAAGTTGTTTCTTTACTACCTTGTGTTCGTATTTCTTCTAAAAATTTTGATCATGTTTGTGATATTTGTCATTTGGCCAAACAAACTCGGAATAGTTTTAGGTCAAATGATAAACAAGCTTCTGCTACTTTGATCTGATCCATTGTGACTTATGCGGCCCATATAGCACCCACTCTTCTTGTGGTGCAAAATATTTTTTAACCATTGTTGATGATTGCTCTCGGGCGGTCTGGGTTTATTTGTTGAATGCCAAAACTGAGGTCGCTAGTGTGTTTATGAGTTTCTTGGCTATGGTTGAAATTCAGTTTTCCAAACGAGTCAAGGTAATTCAGTCCGATAACGGAACAGAATTTCGTCCTATGGCGGGTCATTTTTCCACCAATGGGATTTTATTTCGTACTTCTTGTGTTAGAACCCCTCAGCAGAATAGTCGGGTCGAACGTAAACACCGTCATATCTTAAATGTCGCCCGTTCTCTTATGTTTCAAGGTCATCTTCCGATTTCTTTTTGGGGCGAATATGTCTTAACTGCCGCATATTTAATTAATTGCACCCCTTCCATGCTTCTCAAAAATAAAACACCCTTTGAGATTCTGTTTGATTCCGCTCCCTCTTACATTAACCTACGAGTTTTTGGTTGCCTACGTTTTGCTCACAATGTAAATGCTCGGGGTGATAAATTTTCTCAGCGGAGTCGTAAATGTGTTTTTATCGGCTACTCTCACAATAAGAAAGGGTGAAAAGTTTATGATCTCACTACGGGGGATGTCTTTGTCTCTCGAGATGTCCAGTTCTATGAAAATCATTTCCCATACCACCCTAACGCCATCAGCACATTGACTGATGATTCTTCGGGGGCCTCTGCCACGTTTTCAGAAGATTATTTTATCCCCGACTCTCCTGTGCTTGACAATGCACAGGATGCGTGATGTGGTCGTTATACACCAAAAATAAAACCTAAGTCAACTAACTAAGAAGATAGCGGAAGTAGGGTCGATCTCCACAGGGAGGAACTAATTAACTGAAATCTAATTCTGCCAGTAACAATCTATGGGGGTTTGAAAAGGTTTATACTAAACTAAAAAGATTAAAGGAAGAGAAATAAAGATAGAGAAAGAATATGCTAGGATTCGGTCTACTGAAGTATCGGCATCTACAGGCTAACTAAGTCAGTCAATCTTTTAATGAGAAGAACAATGGTTTTCTCCTCTCGGTCTCAAACCGCCCTAGGGATTTTCCTAATTAACTCTCGTCCTCTTAGGAGTCACCTATCAATTCTAAGCAAGCCTTCCCTTCCAATCTCTCGATCCAGGTCGGGGTTAACTCCCTAGTCTAGTCTCCTGCGTGCACTCATTCGACTAAACCTCAATTAAATTGCAAAGATCGATTCTCACGACTAGCTAAACTAATCTATCCTAACATGCCTTTACTACAGTTTCCCTCATCCCAACATACAAGAGAATTAGCTACTCATGTTATAGACTATGCTAACAAAGACGATTAAATATATGACATAAGACATAATAAAACCGTAATTAACAAGCATGAACAATAACAAAGCAGTAATTAAGAAGAGAAAACAGTAATTAGACTAATGGTTAAGAGTAAAGAGAGAAAAGAGGAAAGGAGTTTACAATCTTAGCAAATCCGGCGTAAAGAACAAATCCTACGTCGATAAACCCGAATGCAAACCAAAGATAAAGTTCAGAAACTAATGGAAGATTAGAGCTAATAATTCCGAACCCTAAGGGTTCAGAATCCTAATGATTCTGAATCTCCCTCTCACTAATGATGTAAATAAGAGTTTATATAATGCAAAACACGACCCTTAAACCCTAATTAAGCTACGGACTTAAGGCCCATGATAGATTCTACTCGATCGAGGGAAATAACCACTCGATCGAGGACTTTATCTAGGAAATCACTCGATCGAGTAACAATTCTACTCGATCGAGCAACTTTTCAGCAGCTTCTACTCGATCGAGCACAGGACAGCTCGATCGAGCAATTATTCTCTTCATCGCTCCTCGATCGACCAAATATATAATCGATCGAGGTCTTTTGGCCTATCGTGCAGTGTTGGACACGGCTTTGGACTTGACTGCGAGCGGTTTCACGCTTTCCCATGCAAGAGGTTCTGTTCCGTTCCTTCCATTCTCCTAAATGCATGCAAAGTGGACTGTTTCGGCTCGGTTTCTGCTACTACACAGCTTGTACCTACAAAATAGTAATGAAAGCACAAAGTAGCCAAATAGGGGCATATGGTGACATAATATCACCTAAATGACATAGAAATGCGTGCAATAAATGGACTAGAAAGTCTATATAAAATACACGCATCAATGCGGTTCCCCCCTGTTGACCCCCCTCCTTCTGATTCTCCCGGACTTTCTCCCAACGAGCATGTCGAGTTCTCTTCCCCTATTCCCGATAACAGACCTACGGTAACTACTGTGTCTCCCCCGCTTGGTCGTGGTAAACGACCCAAGCGTCCTCCTCCTCACCTTAATTATTATGTTGTTGAAACTACAACCGCTTCCGCTCTCACGCCCCCTGACTCACCACAATCTCCATCCTCAGGTACTCCTTATGCCATTACTCGTTATCTTAATTGCAATAAATTTTCATCTCAGCATAGTCAGTTTCTTGCAGCAATAACAACCGGGATTGAACCCTCTAATTTTCGGGTCGCTGTTCAAGACCCTAACTGGTGTAAGGCTATGCAAGACGAAATCACCGCTCTTGAAATAATGGCACTTTGTAACAACCCGAAATGTACCCTATTTTTCTAGTGAAAATATTTTACGGATACTTTTCAGCAAATTTAAGTTTTAATTTGGAATTTATTGTTTCCAGTCGAATTTGGAATTTCCGAGTTCGTATTTGGAATTTCCGCAATATTCCATGAGAATCCCGTTTTAAGTCATCTTTGACTTTTCTTGACTTTTAAGTCGACTTTGACTTTCGTTGACTTTTGAGTCGTCTTTGACTTTTCTTGACTTTTGAGTCGTCTTTGACTTTTCTTGACTTTTAAGTCGACTTTGACTTTCGTTGACTTTTCCGACTCACCCCGTAAATTGAAAGACCGAAATTATATTTGAAAAATAATAAATTTAATTTATTTTTATTAAGATTTATTTGAATTTATGATAATTTAATATAATTATTTTTAATTTATTCGGAATTTAAGAGAAGGTTTTACGGTTTAATCCCGAACGTCATTTAACTATTCCCGAGCCAACTTAAATCCCGAAACAAACCCGAAACCCGACTTTGGCATGAGTCACACGCCCCATGTCATCTTTTTCCACTCACTTTGGATCTTTTAATTTTTTCGATTAAACTAATACGAATATCTAAGATATTTGTTACTTTATCGATCCGTCAACTTAAATTACGCAAATCGTTTAAAATCAGACCCGGTTTCTTCTCATTTCACACGGCTCTTCCTTCCTCTCTTAGAGCTAGATATTTTTCTTTCTTTTGATTACAATAACATAATATCTAATTAATATCTAGATGATATAGTGTCATTTCACCCCACTTTTCCACCCCTTTTCATCTCGTTTTGTTTGCCTTTAACGCTCCCTAGGAGCGTTTCTACATGTTTTACCTTCTTCTAGCATATTTCTCGCTTTTATCGTGCTTTTGTAGGTAAACCGTCAATTGGGACGATTTCTACCTATTTTTGATCAACAAAGAAGAAGGTGAATCATTCGGAGGACCCACGGCACACCTTGGGGGTCCCACATACCCTTGGGGGCCCTACTCGACGCGCCAAAGCCCTCCCGAGTCAAGGCAAGCGAAACCGAGAAGGAAACAACAAAGTCAAGCGAAGGAAGAAGGAGAATGCCCATTTCACGGTCGTGAAGTGCCATTTCACGGTCGTGAGATGCCTGCCCAAGAAGCCAGATTTTCGTGGATTTGGTTTCACGGCCGTGAAACTCATCTCACGG
>JAIUZE010025474.1:30061-42166 GCA_022085475.1 Heliosperma pusillum | reverse complement strand
ATGATTGAGATCAATGACATTATGCAAGTTTCGGAACTTGGGTAGTAGATACTAGTTGTGGTTCTCATCTGTGTAATCATTTGCAGGGCCTAAGAAACATCACAACTCTCGCAAGGGGTGATGTGGACCTGCGAGTGGGGAATGGAGCAAGAGTTGCTGCTGTTTCAGTGGGAACATATGTAATCCAACTCCGAGTGGATTTGAGTTATTTCTGAATAACTGTTACTATGTATCCAGTTTATCTAAAAACATTATTTCTGTTTCCGTACTTGATAAGGACGGTTTTTCGTTTGTAATAAAGGATAATAACTGTATTTTCTCTTTAAACGAAATGATTTATGGTAAAGCAGTTTCCATGAATGGGATTTATGTTTTAGATCAAACCACAGAAATATTGCATGTGAGTAGTAAGAAAGCAAAGGTTGGTGACAAAGATCAAACCTATTTATGGCATTGCCGTATGGGACACATAAATGAAAAACGCGTGAAGAAGCTCATTGAAAATGGGACTATCTCCCCATTGGACTATGAATCTTTTGGCACGTGTGAATCATGTCTCATAGGCAAAATGACTCGAATTTCCTTCAAAGGTGTTGGAATGCGCGCTGCTGACCTATTAGGACTCATACATACTGATGTATGTGGACCTATGTCAATCAACGCAAGAGATGGCTATAGGTATTTTATCACTTTCACGGACGATTTGAGTAGATATGGTTATGTCTACTTAATGAAGCATATAAAAGTGAGTCCTTGGACAATTCAGGAATTCCAGCAAAAGGTTGCTTGAAAACCAGGCTTGGATAGAAAGATTAAGCACTACGTTCAGATCGTGGTGCGAAATCTTTCGAAATGGAGTTGATCAACACCTTAAAGACTTGTGGGGTAGGACTACAGTTTAATCCACCTGGACCCCCATGGCAAAAACCACCACAATTGAATGGTGTGTCCGAACGGAGAAATCAAACATTACTTGATATGGTTCGATCCATGATGAGTCACACGGTTGTACCTGATTCATTGTGGGGTTATGCTCTTTTGTCAGATGCTCTAATACTTAACCGAAGTCCGTCTAAAGCTGTAGACAAGACTCCATATGAATTATGGAAGGGAACGGTCCCTAACTTGTCCTTTATTCGGGGTTGGGGCTGCGAGGCTTATGTCAAGTGGAGACCTGACGATAAGCTCGGCCCACGATCGGTCAAGACATACTTTATTGGTTATCCAAAAGGGATGTTTGGTCATTACTTTTACTCGCCGACCGAACATCGAGTTTTTGTTGCGGCTAGTGCGACGTTCTTAGAGAAAGAATTTCTCGAGAATAAGACAAGTAATGGAACCTTCGATCTGTCGGAGATTCCAGAACCAACAACCGAGCTACCAATGGAGGAAACTGTTCCCTCATCATCGGCTGCGGTAAATATTCCTGAGGAACCTAGAAGGTCAGGTAGAGTCTCCATTCCTCCAGACAGATACATTGGTATGGTCGAGGAGAATGGGAGAGATGACGTTTTACTCTTAGAGAGTAACGAACCCGCTACCTATAAAGGTGCCATGACCTGTTCCGACTCTAAGCTATGGCTTGAAGCCATGCAATCCGAGATGGACTCGATGTATGAGAATGACGTATGGGATCTGGTTGACTTACCTGATAAGGTTCGGCCTCTTCAGTGCAAATGGCTTTATAAAATAAAGCATTCTGTAGAAGGACAACCAGATACATACAAGGCACGACTAGTGGCAAAGGGTTTCACTCAAGTGCAAGGATTGCACTATGATGAAATTTTTGCACCCGTAGTAATGCTGCGTTCCATTCGGATAATCTTAGCGATTGCCGCTTTTCATGACTATGAAATTTGGCAGATGGATGTGAAAACCGCCTTCTTAAACGGTTATTTGGAGGAGGAGTTGTACATGGTACAACCCGAAGGTTTCATTGATCCTAAGAATCCTAAGAAAGTATGCAAGCTTAAGCGTTCCATCTATGGACTTAAGCAGGCTTCTCGGAGTTGGAATCATCGTTTCGACCAAGTGATAAAAGAGAATGGATTTACTCGATCGGTCGAGGAACCATGCTTATATATCAAGTCGAGTGGGAGCAAGATTGTCTTCCTAATATTGTATGTCGATGACATACTCTTGATTGGGAATGACATACCTCTCTTAACTTCGGTAAAAGTTTGGTTAAAGAACCATTTCCAGATGAAAGATATGGGCAAGGCACAAAGAATTTTGGGGATCCGTATCTACAGAGATAGATCACGACGGATGTTATCCCTCAGTCAGGAGTCTTATATAGATAAGATTCTTGAGAGGTTCAGCATGACCAACTCCAAGAAGGGGAACCTTCCAATGGTCTCTGGGATGCATTTGAGTAAAGCTCAGGCACCAAAGACATCGGAAGAGGTCGAGCGCATAGTCGGATTCCTTATGCATCAGCTATAGGATCGATCATGTATGCCATGATATGCACACGTCCAGACGTGGCATATGCATTGAGTATGACGAGTCGTTACCAAGGCAATCCAGGTGAAACACACTAGATAGCTGTAAAGAATATCCTTAAGTTCCTACGGAGGACTAAGGATTGGGTATTGACTTATGGAGGTGACACTGAGCTATGCGCAACCGGTTACGCAGATGCTAGCTTCCAAACGGATCGAGATGACTCAAAATCTCAGTCTGAATTCGTGTTTACTCTTAATGGCGTTGCGGTCAGCTGGAAAAGCTCCAAACAAAATGTTATAGCAGATTCTACGACTGAGTCCGAGTACTATGCTGCTTCAGAGGCTGCGAAGGAAGCTATATGGATGCGTCAATTCTTACAGGGACTAACTGTAGTTCCTAGTTCGGATGACCCGATCACCATCTATTGTGATAATAGTGGTGCCATCTTCCAGGCTAAGGAGCCCAAGTCCAGCAACAAGTCTAGGCATGTACAACGGAAGGCTCACATGATCCGAGATTACGTGGAGCAAAGGGAAATAGTGATAGACAAGATTGCTACGGATGATAACGTCGCAGATCCTCTCACTAAACCATTGAGATATGATAAGCATGAAGGGCACGTTATTTTCATGGGAATCAAACTTGTTCCTGAGTTTTATTAGTTGTTTTATATGGATTAGACACCTGTATCTTTTTCATAAAAACTATCTATGAAATCATCGTTTTGTTTTATATTTTGTTTTTCATGTGGGTTGTACTGACAACATTGAACACCACATAGTGAACTGAATTACATTATATTTTGTTTTTGTCCGTAATCGCCTACATGAGCTGATAACTCTGGCAATTATTTTGTGACGTCGATTGATGGTGGGTTCAACGAGCCATAAGTCAAACTGTTGACTGATCGATCACAGATGCGGGTTATAATGATACTGCGCAGGACATTTTGTGACGACGTTATGGAGTCCTAAATGTTTCAGAACATTAGGTGTCAGGTCGTGGATAGGACGTCCATAGTGTTCCTAGAGTCGATTCTTTTGACTATCGACTGTCTCTTGAGATAAAGGCAGTTTTTGGGTGACTTTGGTTTCTTTCTCATGGTCGACCGTAACAGGAGGCTAAGTAGATTTTCACTGGTTCATTTCATACTGCGCTTGTGTCTGCAAGTTTCGAGTTGAAGAAAATATCCAACCTTTATCAGGATATGATATTTCTCAGGGCCACTCGAGGAGCTGTAACTGAAATGCATGGCCATGCTCGAATATAGATTCGTTTATCAGTTGAGTTACTCTCTAGTCGGGGAAACCACTCTTGATACTGATCACTTGTAAACTACGACCTTTGTGAATCCGGACTTTGCAAATTGGTTTACATTGAGTGGGAGAAATTTATTATGGATATGAGAATCGGTTATCGCACATACACTTGTACGGACAAGTGGGAGATTGGTGGAGCCAGTGTCCTCCACAGTTAGTGCAATAACATAAATAAATCTCTGTAGGTTCACAGGGTATACTTTGTATTGTAATCAGTTGATTAACGCTTATCGATAACGGTTGGCTTGCTAGATAAGTTTGACGTTATTGTCATACAGATGGTGGTGATCAACTGGTCCCTAAAAGTCACACCTAAAGGATGTGATTGAGAGGTGTGATTATTTGAGAAAATAATCATATTGATGCCTTATTAAATGACTAAAAGGTTAGTCAGTGTTTTTGACTAAAAAGTTAGTCAATGTGATGATGATATAATTATTTAATACTGATTAAATAATGTTAGCTAAGACGAATTAACTGTAATTCGTAATTAAATATAAAATGTTATATTTAGTTGTAGTATATAATGTGAGCTTAAACGAATTAAAATGTTAATTCGTAATAAAACATAAACCGTTATATTTAATTAGCAGGATTATAAATATACCGATATTTATAATTGAAGTATATATTATACGATTGTCATAATATTTGTTATGTTAATATATCCACTGCAAAATGTTGTAATGGACCTTATTAATGTATGACAACATATTAGACAAATATAATATGTATAACATTATATTAAATGGAAGCTAATATAACCGAAAATGAGTCCAGATACACTACTGGAATTTCGGTCAACATGGTAACAAAATAAGAGAAAAATAATCCCTTATTTTCTCCTATTGGTGCCGTGTGGGTGTGAGGATATGGGAAGGAGTTTTACTCATTCCAACTCTCTAATCATTCATCATTAATTCACATCTCACAAAAAGATACAGATTCTTTTTCTCTCGAAATTTTCTAGCAAATACAAGGGCATATCTCGATCTATCTTGGGTGAGACGATTAGGAGGATATCTGTTTTGATATCTGTTCTTAGGCCGAATTTACGAGGACTAAAGGTTATTCCTAATCCCTTTGTTTATTATGCAATTTCGTTTATGACCTGTTAATCATATAAATCATAATTTCATTATAATCCTGTAAGATTAAAGGGATGTATACGGATATATTCCCACATGAATTAGGGTTTGTTTATACAGGCAAGATATTTAGGACCGATGCTATTAAGCGTGATGAATTTTGTTGGTTTACTTTATTTGAGAAGTATGAGAAATGTTAAACCTTCAAGAGGAATGTAGATGTCATTTTCTTCATGAATCTTGAAGTGGGGTTGAAAAGGGTTGTAGATGATTGCGGTGCTCAAGTGAGTAACCTGACTGTTAAAAGAGAGTAGTTGAGTGTAATATTATGTTTGCTGTTTTTGTACCATATTTAATGCATTTAATACAGTTTGGTGAGGGAGAAGGAAATGCATCAACACTTGTTAAATGCTATAAGAAGTTTGCTCTTAGAAAAAAGGTAGACAATAAAAGAAACACCACAAATTTGGTTGAAAAGAATGGACAACCACTTACCAATTACCCAATTAAATATTTAGGAAATTGTACAAAAAAAAGAATGACTTTCACACCACTATGAAAGAAACCCTACAAGATTCCTCTCCCAAAGCCACTGAATAGGAGAGTCAAGTTAGCACGCATGACCAATGCACCTAACCAAAAGTTGTCCAAAGAACCTCACGAACAAGAGGAAATGTCCTCAAAAGGTTGTTTCACCACCACTTAAAAGAGGAAGATGCACACCTATAATTGTTAATGTGGGAATTAAAAAAGGCACAACCTCCACCTCCCAACTCCATCATGAAGCAATTGTCCAACCATCCAAAACAAGGAGGGGTGGAAGGTTAATCAGAAGAGGTATAGATGTTGCAAGAGGGGAGTAGAGGGTATAATAGAAGGTAGATGAGGCAGAGGGATGGAAGGGTAAGGTTATTTCATTGATGTACATTCAAGACTCATTTTTGATGTCATTGTTATATCAAGGCTTCTTATTGATGTAATTGTTTCACTTGCAGGCCCTTCAGGGCCTTGGTGTTCTCATTGATAATCAAGGTAATGCATTCACAAATTTTCGGGACCAAGAAGCATTTTGTTAGCTCTTGAACCTAGCATCCAATGAAACACCCAAGTTTCAACAAACCTACAACAAAGGAGTCATTTAGTTGTCGATGTTTTTATTTTGAATTAGGATGTCTTTGAATGTTTATTTTGAAAAACTGAGCAATGTCTTTAATGTTGTTAAACGGATAAAGTAATGTAATGACATATTTTGCAAAACCAGGAAAGATTTGAAATTTTAATGTAATGGCAGAGTTAGAGCAACTAAGCCATGTCTTTCAATATTTATATTAATAAAGAATTTGCTACATTACATTCAATTACTTGACAACAAAAGCAAAAGAAAACTAGGAACATATTAAATAACTCATAACCAACTTCTCTCCTCTACTAATGTCTCCTTACTCTATCTTCTAATTCCACAAACTATTTTTTCAAGTTTTTTCTTACATCTTCATTTTTCGATCTTCTTCTCAAAACACTTCTTTTTCAATGAAATCATACTCAACTCCACCTCCTCTCGCAACTAATAAATCCACATCTACTATGCTAAAACATCAAATATAAATTATTGAATTTTTTTATTGTTCTATATAAATCTAATAACCAAATCAGAAAAACAAGCATGAAAATAAGGGTAATTGGTGCTTGCATAACACCTGTTTTTGGTGCTTGCATAACACCTGTTTTTTGACACCCGTGCTCCTTAAATATAAAGAAGATGAAAAGGACACCATAAAGAAATTTGGAGAAAGAAAAAAAAATAACAAATTTGGACAACAATCTTGTGAAGAATAAGAAGATAAAAAATAAGGGGAAAGTTAAGAAGATGAAGAGTATAAAGAAAGGAGATGAAGATAACATAAAGAGGGATAAAAATGTAAATAATTTGAAGTAACTGGTTATAACACGTAAGTAATGTAAGATAATTAAAGGCATAAGTTAGATTAATATAGGATAAATATTAACTTGAGTTATTTTGAGCATGTCGGTGATAATTTGAATTATTTTTATCAATTAATCCGTATTCTAATTAACCCTCGGATTAGTTGAGTGGCGTCTTTTGAGTCGAGTTTGTTCAGGCATGTCATACTTCAGAATCATCAGAATCAGTTTAGGTCCGGGATAAATCATTTTGGAGTTCAGGGTCCATTTTGAGTATGATATTATTCTGGTAAATATCATTCGTGTCAAGTCATTTCGTATTCAATCGTTTTTAAGATATGAGATTAAAAAAAACAATTTCTTAATGAATTGGGGCCATTGGGCTAAAGAGGGGTGTGAAACAAACAGAAATCCATAATAGCCCAACATGAGAAAGGAAACCCTAGTACTCCTCTCAAGACAACACCGCCTCCCAATATAAGCGCCTTTGAAACCCTCATTGTTTGTTTTTTCATCACAGCAAAAATGCAGATCTTCGTGAAAACCCTAACAGGGAAGACGATAACCCTAGAGGTAGAATCCTCAGACACGATCGACAATGTGAAAACGAAGATCCAAGACAAGGAAGGAATCCCACCAGACCAACAACGTCTGATATTTGCAGGAAAGCAGTTGGAAGATGGGCGGACATTAGCAGACTACAACATCCAGAAGGAGTCAACACTTCACCTTGTCCTACGCCTTCGTGGTGGTGCTAAGAAGCGTAAGAAGAAGACATACACAAAACCAAAGAAGATTAAGCATAAACATAAGAAGGTTAAGCTTGCTGTATTGCAGTTTTATAAGGTTGATGATAGTGGAAAAGTGCAGAGGTTGAGGAAAGAATGTCCAAATGCTGAATGTGGTGCTGGTACTTTTATGGCTAATCATTTTGATAGGCATTATTGTGGTAAGTGTGGTCTTACTTATGTTTACCAGAAGGCTGCTGCTGAGTAATACATTATGTCTTTTGATCATCTTTTTCTTTGAATTTGAATTTGAACTATTACTGTTTTCTTCTTCACCTTAAGTTATGCTATGTTGTTAGCGATAAACTTCCTTTCCTTCAGATTTAATGGATGAATTATTATTATCACACTTGTTATTCTGAGTCGTATGTTTTTTTTAATGACTCTTGTTTATGATTATTACTCCCTCAGTCCCGGTCATTTGTTTACCTTTGCTTTTTTGCACAATTATTAAGAAAATGGTAGCGGACCATTTGTGGTGGTGTTTGATGGATGACATGTGGACGATAGTCCCATTGGTGATCAAATTATTCATAAATTACCTCCAGTAAACAACAAATGAATGAGACACCCTAAAATATAAATTTTAAACAAATGACCGGGACGGAAGGAGTACAAGTTATTGAGGTTTGTCTAACTTTGGGTGAATGAAGAAGTCTCTTGTAGTGTAGTGAAAATGGTGGCATGTGTTGCCATAATCTCTGCTTCCTGGTTTAATTTTTGCTTGAGATTTTGTTCAACGGAGTTGGATTTTTTTAAGTAAGCACTTAAATCTTGTATTCGACTTAAATCTTGTATTCAAAATAATTCCTGACTGCAAGTCTAGACCTTAGAGGCTCTCAAGACTATGATTTTGCAGTACAACTCTTTGTGTTTTTCAATGTTAGTAATATTTAAAAACGCATTACGTCTATACTGTTGCATGTTTTTTGTTACGTTGTTGTTCATATTTTTTAATCCGCTTGGTCCTGACTTAGTTTTTGCGAGACAAGGACTGTTGTTGGTAGATTGCATGTAATTCTAGCTCATGATTTGTGTCATCGCGGAAGTCTCTTATTCATGTTGCAGTTTTCCTGCTCATGTGTGCTGTCCAAAGTGAGTCTTTTGATGGTCATTTCTGAAAGTAAATTCATGGCTTTTGTTGTTGTCGGGTTGTAATGGAGTTGAATTTTACCCAATATTATTAAGGTGGCAATCTCCTTAAGAACCAACATCGGGAGTATTATCTGTAATCAGAATTCCATGAAATTTCGAGTTTCGGGAGTATTATCTGTAATCAGAATTCCATGAAATTTCGAGTTTGATTATTTTGGTAAGTAATGGACTTACATAACATTATTGGTTTTGAACTCAATCACATTCTACGAGAGTCGGAATTGCCTGTACTGCATACATGTTTTGTTATGAGACTAGACTCATTCGGAGTTTAGAGAATGATACAGAAGCCTAATGCTATGAGCTCATGGTTTTTGAATGTTAAACCATCAAGGTGTAATACTCACGTTATCCATTGTGTTTGGCAAATCTGTCATTACGTTACGTATCACGTTGCTGTTTATATTCCGTATTGTTTATTCTGCTCGGACCAATGGCCTCTTGACCTAGAGGGCCTACGTGCAATGGCTTACAAGTTACAACAGGCTTGCTCATGAAAATTGTGTAACAGTCATTACCAATTTTCAGTGAGGGATGGTTTACTAATGGGAAGGAACAACTCTTGTTGATTTGTGGTTACCAATGCTACCTTTTCATTTGTGCTACTGTGGAATATATCCACAGGCCACCTAAACCATAGTATTAGTCTATTACATCACGAAGACACGCAACCAGACCCACTGTCTAGGCCAAGACCGTTCGACTCGTTGATCAACACTGCAATTCAAATCTCACCAAGCCCTTATTCCTACCTCCTAGATCATCAACATATCATCGGGTCTTGTAGGCCCAGAGCTCCATCACAAAATGTAATCGTCTAATCCACCCAAAGTTCTAGTAGAATCCTTGACTAACTACTGAAGGACATCTCATCTTCCTCACCTATATATATATATAGTGATGGCAGACTTGAACCAGACCTGTCGTGTTGGAGTGTCGGTCCCATATGTCGCAGGTTTTCGTCTCATTTATTCAGACCCAATGGGTATGAGTTGGGTACGGGTCTTCTAAAAATAATTTGGGTATGGATCTGGGTCTAGTTTGTGAGTCTCAAACCCAACACGTAGACACTATATTTAAAAAAAAACTTTTTTACCAAATCAATTTTGAGTCTCAAACGACCACATGACATTCAACAAATATAATGAAAACTATGTTTTCCTCCCCTCATCCCCTAAACCCACGGAGCAACCAACAAGGCCAACCCTCTTATAACCCAGCCCCCACTCCACCATAGATTTGACCGGCGACCACCAGTCCACCACATGCGGTAACCACTCGTAAACTGATAAAAACTACCACTCCACTACAAGCAGTATCGTCCACCACTAGCTATAGATCCGGGCCTCCGGCGACTAAATTTAAGTACGATATGAGATTATAGGATTCCATACTTCATACTTGGACATTTGTTCGAGGTGAAAACTCATTTAGATACTCTCTTTGTATTCTTAATTGCTTTAAGTGTTTGTTTGGTAGCCTACCCAATTTATGGGAGTTCTAAAATCTCATGAATTGAGTAATATGAAACTTGTTTGGTTACCATAAAAATTGCAAAATGGGGGAATTTACAACTCCTATATAATTGAGGAGTTTAAGGCCTTGTTTGGTTGCCATACGGGAATTAATTTCCCACGATTTTACAAAACACCTGAATTAGACAAATCATGTGAATTGGCCAAAACTTGTTTGGTTGACATGCGAGAAAATTAACACATGAGTTTACAACTACTTAGGGGGCTAGATAATTAAACTCCTCCTGGAGGGCTTGACAATTCATGGGAAAAGGAAACTTCTATGATTTGGGGGTAACAAACAACTCTAATTTTTTCAAATCATGAGATTTCTATTTTCCTACAATTTGTATGGGGTAACCAAACGAGACCTAATTATCTAACTCCCTCTAGGTATTTGGAAATTCCTCCATCTTTTCTTTTTCAAATTTACTCATTTACCCTTAAAAATATTAGGTGTTGGTAGTTTATAAAAGGGCATATGGGTATTTAAAACATAAAATGAGGTGATTTAACTAGTTTAACCGAACAAACCATGAGAGTTTAATTAATGGAAAAAAGAAACTCCTTAAAGACAACCAAACACATTTTTGCTATTTCATGCATATGGGAATAAAATTCCAGCAAGTTGCAATCTATCACGGGAGTTCAATTCCAGTATGAACCAAACACGCTCTAAGTTTTAAAGTGAACTTACTATTAGAGAATAGAAGGGGATAATAATCATAGAGATAATTATATCAATTCATTTGTTTTTTTTATATAACGTGTAACTTTTTATTGTCGATGGTCTTGTTGAAGGTTGAATCCGCGGGTCGACTCAGTCCCGACCCATGCCCAGACCCACTCTCATTGGGTGCGGGTAACTGATGATCTTAAACCCTCGCGGGTCCGCGGGTCTGCGGGTCTGGGTCCAAGGTGAATACTCCGTGTTTGGGCGGATCCGACCCAAACTCGACCTGGTTTCATCCCTAACTATGTTGTTAATTGTACACCGTGTTAAAGACAAATATGACCAGAGATCCACCTAATTTGAGAATTTAAATGGGTCTTTTGTTAAGACCATCCATATTGAAGAGTATGTCATTTTCATTTCTTTTATTTCTTATTTTTTTTTATCATTTTGACGCATTAACTTATTTTTCATCTACTCCACTTCTCAATTTCTTCATCCTCTTTATCTCTTAAGAGGGTTATCATTTTTTCTTCACCTACTAGGTGTACCTAACCCCTCTTTTTCTTTCATTCTCCTTGGCGACATGTCGCAAGCTCAAGACGGGTCAAACTTTTTTCACAAAGAATAAGCGAAGGACAAGTGGGGATCTATTTCTCCCCACTCCCCTCCACCCTCCATTTACTCTTTGTGAGGGAGGCTTAATCCGTCTTAAACTTGTGACGGATCACCCTGTCACAAATGAGAATTTGTGTCTTCAAATAAGATGTACCTACATTAAAGAGAATATCCTCCTAATAAAAGAGTGTTATTCCACTTTAATGTAGATGCTTTAAACAACCCCCAAAACTACAATTATGATAAATACTCAGTTCGTCATTTATAATTTTTGAAAACCCCTCTAGGGGCACTTAGGCGTGTTCATTGGTCCAGTACCGGACCAAACTCTGTGGACCAAAGACCAAATAAGTATTAAATGGTGGACCGCGGACCAGACCATATTAATATTTGTGACAACCCTCGCGAATGC
Source organism: Heliosperma pusillum (assembly GCA_022085475.1). Taxonomy (NCBI): domain Eukaryota; kingdom Viridiplantae; phylum Streptophyta; class Magnoliopsida; order Caryophyllales; family Caryophyllaceae; genus Heliosperma; species Heliosperma pusillum. The sequence continues at coordinate 30,228 of JAIUZE010025474.1, read as the reverse complement.
GGAAATATAAAACATACAAGCATGTGAATTATATAGCGGAAATAGGTAGTTTTTAAAAACTTTTATACATGCAAGTTAAATAAAACGAGGAGTGTCAAAATATTACAAACTAAATAAAAATACCACAAGCGACGTTATAGTCTCAAAGGTTACAAAAGACAGTAATT
>JAIUZE010025474.1:0-27835 GCA_022085475.1 Heliosperma pusillum | reverse complement strand
AAATCAAAGACGACTTAAAAGTCAAGAAAAGTCAAACTCGACTCAAAAGTCAAGAAAAGTCAAAGTCGCCTTAAGACGGGATTCTCATGGAATCTCGCGGAAATTCCAAATACGAACTCGGAAATTCTAAATTCGACTCGAAACATTAAATTCTAAATTAAAACTTAAATTTGCTGAAAATATTTCGTAAAATATTTCTACTAGAAAAATAGGGTACATTTCCGGGTGTTACATATTGGTCTGGTCCGGTATGGATCACAAAAACGTGTGGACCGGACTGGACCGGACCAAATGGACAGAATATGACTGTTGGGCATAGGCTAATATTTAAAATTAGATCTCAATGAGCTCGTAACGATCAAAATAAGCAACATTATATTTTTATTAGGTTTAATTACATAATTAAATATATATCTTATAATATGTGTAAATAAAGTAGGATATAAAATCAATAATATTATAAATTTAAATATTATTTTGTTATATAGTTTAGTCCATGGTCCGGTCCGCGGTCCATTCGTTTTGGTCCAGGATCAGATCGAAGACCAAATTAAAGTAAATGGGTGGACCGTGGACCGGACCAAATAAAATATGGTCCGGACCAGATGGTCTGATCCGGTCTAATATTTGCTCCGGCCTTTTAAATACGACTTTTCAAAATTTACTACCTTATAAAACAAACTCCTAAACTTACTACCTTACTAAACAATAATGCATACAAATTGCTACCAATCCCCTTTTCCGGTCACTTAAAATAGAATATTTTGGTAGTATTTGAAATTACCCTCCAAAACATAAAAGTTGTGACCAAATTACCCCATCATCTTTCTTCTTCCTCTACTTCTTTTTTTCCTTCCACCATAACCTCAATTATGATCAACTATCATATTGAAAGGTTAATTATCCTCTTTTTTTTTTTCTTTACTTTCATGTGATTAATTTTGTATTTTATGTTGATTGATAATGGATCTTAGGTTAGTTTGTTATGTTGCTAAATAAACTAGGGTTGTTAAGTTGTAGTTTTTGGGTGTTTTGTACAGAAAAATATCACAAGGCTCAATAAATAATAGCTCATCAGTCAATTGTCATACAAGGGTATGCTTTTGTGGGAACCCATTGTTATTCTCACCTCTTGGAAATATGGCAATCCCATTAGACGCTTTGAGACTTGCGTATTGTCTAACCGGACCATAGCAAGAAGGGAAAAGGGTGCAAGTATTTTCGTTGGGTTGATCGAATTCAAAGTGATTGGCAAAGAGATATCATCAATGAACTTGTGATTGGAATTTTTTTTCTTAAAGGTGAACTTGAGATTATGAAGAATGAAGTCAAAATGCAAAGGGAGGAGAAGAAGAAATCCGGATTTACCTTCTTCTCATTCTTGAAAAATTTGTATTTAAGTTGAGGGTATTTCTGTCACTTCAGAACAAAACCAATCGGAAAAGGGGATTGGTAGCAATTTATATGCACTATTGCTTAATAAGGTAGTAAGTTCAGGAGTTTGTTTTATAAGGTAGTTTATTTTGAAAAGTGGTATTTATAAAGCTGTAATAATTAATTTACCCATAGAACAATGAAATTCTTTATTGATGAACGTTTAATCAGTGTATTAGATTGGGGGTATTTATATACAATCAACAAGAAGCAAGCCCGTTGAGAGACTCCTCCGTCCAGACCCTAACTCCGGAGCACATGCCCGGGAGTTCAGTAGGTGTCCTCAAGGAATAGGATTACTTGGATAAAATAATTATAATGTCACAGTTTCTCCTATGTCGCCTAAAATGGTACAGTAGTTTACAGTTCACATCCTTTTTGAATGAGCCATTCTTAAGCTAAGTTTCACCGTCTTTGAAGGAGTTGAGACGTCTAAACCTTTCATCAAGTTCTGCCATCACAGCTGGTTCCTGCTTTTTCCGCTCTTTTGATATCGTGTTGGTTGTCATTGAACCAATTTTATCGAAAGCCACCTGCATAAAGTTCCAGGAATTCGACATGGGTTCTCAGAACACAAGTCCCATGAGCCATAAAATTGGCCAAGAATATGAAATAATTTCTGGTAAGAGTAATTATACAAATATCCGTAAATGCTTTATCACAAATTCTCATTGAAGACGGGCACTATCCGTCACAAGCTGAAGACGGTCGACGACATAATAAATTCTTGGGGAAGTTATTAGTATTAGTCATTCGGAAACGGTCGACAACAAAAGGATTACGCTACGTATATTATTAGATTTTTATTACCTGCATTTGAAACTCCTTGAAAATAAAAAAAAAAAATTCGAAGCAAGAGATGCAACTTACAGTTAGTAAATCATCCGGGTCAAACATGCGATGAGTAGTTTTCTGTAAAATGTTTATTACATCACCGATTTGCTGCGTGAGAAGTAACTCGCCCTCTTTAATCTGCAATTTGTTTTAACGACTTCAATCAGGTGATTTACAAGACAATCGGAGTATTTCGCAGTGCTAGAAGAAAAAAGATGTTCACCATAAATACTGCCAAAGCCACATGAAACAAAACTTTAGCTCCTTCATAAAAAAGCACATCCCACACTCGCAGAGTCGTCTGAGAATAGAGTGGCAAGTATCAACCACCGTGAAGTAATTGCAAAAAAAGTCCATAAAAATACACATTATTAGACCTCTGAAGGCATGCTTTTGGAGAAGAGGCACAAGAACCATTCAGTGGTGACAAGGGAGACATCAAACTCCAAAGCTTCCAAATGAGCATTTATCCTGCATTTTTTCTTTTTTATTGCTCAATAAAAAACGCTCACTACACATAGATAGATCTAGCAAACAATTAAATTGGCTAACTAAGTCCAGATATGCATCGTGTGTATTATTATCGAGACATTAGGACATTAGGAGTTAATGTGACTTTAGGGCTAGCAAACTACGTGTCGGAGCTGTCAATTTTGGTTTTGAATTATGTTCACATTTGCTTGTAGGGATTCGTTTATGGTAAAGTCACTTTGGGTTGGATCATTCGGGTCAGGAAATTTTGTCTGGTCTAGTCGTAGCACATTAAGTTCTGAACTTATTTTGAACAAAGTGTACCGTGGATAATTTTTAGCAAGCAGATCTTTGAAAACCCTCTGCTCAACATGGCATCCGGATAAATTATTGGAGTAACAATCGTTAACTAGAACATCTTCCAGTAGGACAGCAAGCATCCAGAAAGCATCTTCTTCCGTCTTCATAACAAGTAGCAATAATGCTGCAACGTAATTTAAACCCTAGACCAATCAATAAGTTAATGTCGATTTGAAATATATTACCGTTAAATGACACCGAGGTTCCCTACTTTTGTTCAATTCTGATTAGCATTGACACCGAGGTTCCCTATATGTGAGATCAACCCAGCTCTTTATCTCATTAAATTAAAAGCTTATGCCATTATGGATTTATGGGTTGGTCTAACGTGAAAAACCGTGAAATACAAGTTTTTGGGTAAGACTAGATAATTACTTGACAGTAACCAACATGAGAATCACGAAATGAGTAACCAACAAGAACACGTCGTAGAGCTGCATGACCCTCTTTCGTATCCAACCATGAATGACCTGGGAAGGTCCGAGGCAAATCCTACAGACACACAGGGAAGTAAAGTATCAGTATATTACGGTTTTTCTACTACTGTATACTCTTTTCAACCTATCATTTAATGTGCTCAAGTAAATTATAGAGAACCGTATTAACCTCTATTATTCATTACCGCGTTAAATTGGACCTTGTAAAGAAACATATTATGCTGTAGAGAATTTCAGCTTGTTCAAAGATGTTCATGGCAATCATACATCAGTAGATCATTATCAATTTCACCTTACAAGTTACGAGTAGGATGGCGAATTTGAACACTACAACTAGGATGACAAATTTTCACCTTACATGTTACGGGTGATTGGTGGCTATGGAGGATCGAAGATTAAGGTGTGGCAAAAGAAGATTTGACATATAACATTACACTCTGTTGTCCTGTTTATGTGAGAATAACACCAGCAAACTACATCGAGTATTTATGATACCAAAGGGCAAAGGCAGACACAAAACACCCAACGCCACATGAGATAAATGATCATTACCCTGATTAACAACGATTGGGCGGAAACTGAGAAAAAGATGAATCAATGGATGAAGCGATGCATGCATTATAAAGCATAGAGACAATTTAGATATTGCAGTAAAGTTGAGAAAGGCCATTGAATAAACAATATAGGGATATATAGAAGAGCGGAAACTGACATGATCAATCTGCTTAGTAGCAGCGGTGGCAATGCCGTGAGTAGCCTTGATAAGATCAGTATAATAACTATCAGGGACGGTGGATTTCTTCTTGGCAGCCCCGGATAATTCAAACCAAATTTTAGGCCGTAAAGGTGGCGGAATTCCCTTCCTAATTAAGCGCTTCAAAGTAATGGCATTAGCTAAAGCGGAAAGCTTAAGGGATGCTTTAAGGGTGGATGAAACTCGAGTTTGAAGATACCAATTAGCGCCTTTGCTCGATTCTAATGACCACCAAACCCTCCCTTGTTGCCTCACTTTCTCCCTTACCTCATTTAATACATTTACATCATCTACATTTCCTTCAACTGTAAACCCATATATATCTTGGAATTTTACTGTTAGATTTGCCCTTCTTGTGTGTATACTTGGCCTGTAGTTTATTACTTGAATCTTTCTTTTTCTTTCTTCTATTCCATTCATTTCTCCCTTTTTTTTATTATGTCACTTTCAAATCATCAATCTTCTAACATCCTCACTTTATTTCTATATTTTCTCAAATGTGTCATTATGATTATTATGATAAAGAAGCTATATCACCCAAACAAAAAACCCAAAATTTCAAATTTTTTTTATAGCATGTAACTCTTATTATAAGCTATATCACAAAAAAGGGTAGACCATGTTACAAATTTATTTGTGCCTTAAACACAATAATAAAAAGAAAAGATAATCAGTGAAAAGTGCAATTTCCTATTACCTTTCCAAAATTCCAGAATAATGGGATTTCAGGAGAAAGGATAGGAAAATGACAATGAATAGTTGAGATCGAATACCCACGAAATGTAATGAAGATTTTGTATTAAAAATGATAAATAAGGAAATAAGGATGCTATAATTTAGGGTGGAAGATTGTGTAGGGAGATGAAGGGTGCATTATCCAACACTAAAATTGAAAGGACCCCCAAAGTCCGAAGATATCGCATGATTTTATTTCCTCTGGATTGGATTTCATTTGACAATTCTTTTGGTTGGTGCTCCGAGGTCCACATGTGTGACTTTGTTGGCCTAGGTGGGGCTACTAAATTGTTTTTTTTGTTTGGAGGAAATCCTCTATTTATTTAAACAATACATAAAACTATGCATTTTCGGGCTCAAGTAGGGATGGCAGTGGGTCCAAGACCCGACCCATACCCGTCGGGTCGGACCCTAATGGGTCGGGTTTGGGTCTTAATTTTTCAGACCCGTTGGGTAAGGGTCGGTTATGGGTTTCATAAAAATAAATCGGGTTTGGGTTTGGGTCTTAGTGGTGAGACCCATACCCGACCCGTAGACCCGTAAGTATTTGGAGGAAAAAAAAAAAAAAAAAATTCACCAACCAGATTACTAATTACATACCAAATAGGCAAAGACATGTGACTAAAGTACACAACACATTAACACCAATAACACAAACAAAACCTACGAAAAGAGGAATACCAAATCAAACCCTAGATCTAGCACTGGCGCACCGCCGACGTTCGACGATTACGGGTGTAAGGTGACTACACTACTGCAGTGACCTCCGAGACTTACGACGAGAACCAGGTACATGTTTCTAGGGTTTGTTCTTTTACAATAATTTGAGGAATATTTGATTGTGATTGGATTGTTGTATATAGTTTTTAGGATTTGTTCTCTTACAATCTACTCTTAAATTACTAAGAAGCAATTAAAGCCTCAAAGTATCATCTTCACTACCTATGTATTGTGTTACTACTTGTTGAATGGTTGTGTACATACAGAATTAAAGTTAATAAACATTACTTCTGGTCATTTTTTCTATCAAACGTTTTTCTATACGCATTTCTTAATCTACCAATTTTATAAGACAATACCATATAATATGGCATAGTTAATTTTTATAATCCTTTTAATTTATGTTTGATGATTTATATTCTCTAGAATGGATGAGGAAGAGTCACATTGTGTTCAGTCAAAATCAAAACATGTATTGTATGATATTGACGAAGAAGCAACTGATGAAGAAGAAGGGTTTGTTGATGGTCTTGGTCATCAGAGTAACATTCCCATGGCCACAGAAGAAACCATTATACCAACTATAGGTAGTACTAAGAAGCTAACTTCAGAAGCTTGGCTTTATTTTTACCAAGTGAAAGTGAATGGTGTTATGAAGGCTGAGTGTAAAAAGTGTAAAAAACGCCTTTCTACGGGGGGTAAGAGTGGTACTTCTCACCTAGTAAAGCATGGTAAGAATACATGTCCAATGAGGCACTTAAGTAGCGAGGTGGGTGTAGGTCAATCAATGCTAAGAGTTAAAACTGAATTGGATGGATCTAGCACTTTAGAACTTAAAGAAAAATACAAAGAGTTTGATCAAGAAACCTCTAGGGCTAAGTTGGTTACTATGGTAGTGGTACACGAATATCCTTTGTCAATTGTTGATCACCATTGGTTTAGGGATTTTATTAAAAGTTTGAATCCATCATTTAAGATGATTTCTAGAAATACCTTGAGAACTAATGTTTTGAAGTTATACAATGATGACAAGCTCTCCCTAAAACAATTATTGGCACATAATGAGAGTAGAGTGGCTGTAACAACTAACATGTGGACCGCCTCAAACCAAAAGAAAGGTTATATGGTCGTGATCTCACATTTCATTGATCGAAATTGGGTATTGAGGAACCGGACATTAAGGTAATAGTTTAAGTCTTATGTATAGTATTGTTCATTGTCAGCTGGTTGTTTAGTTTTTGTTTTAATATCCTTGTTTTGTGTCTTTGAAGGTTTTGTTTTGTACCATGTCCTCATACAAAAGGTGTTCTTGCCAAGGTATTAATGGATTGTTTGGCTCAATATTGTTTGGAGAGCAAAATTTCCGCGGTTGTGGTTGACAATTGTAGCACTAACGATGCTATGATGAAAATTTTACTCAGAAATTTTGAGGAAAAATGTCTTATCTTGGAAGGTAGTTTCTTGCATATGAGATGTAGTGCACACATCTTAAATTTAATTGTGAAAGATGGTTTGGATGTGATTGAATCGGGTATTGTGAAAGTGAGGAATTGTGTTTCTTTTTGGATGTCTACTCCTAAAAGAATTGAAAAGTTTGAAGAGGCTTGTCGTTTTTTTGGTAAAATTAACACGACAAGATTGGTACTTGATTGCAAAACTAGATGGAATTCAACTTTCTATATGCTTCAATCCGCTTTACCTTATAAAGATGTGTTTTTTAGGCTAAAACGTCTAAATACAAGGCTGAAATTTGATACTTCTTCTAATGAAGATTGGATTTTGGCTAGCCATGTTTGTGAAAAGTTGGATATATTTGATAATGCTACTAAGGTTTTCTCGGGAAGGCATTATCCTACTTCTAACTTATTCTTTCGAAAAGCGTGTGAGATTAAGCTTGCTTTAAGGGGTTGGTTGCAAGATGATGTCGAGATCATCAAACACATGGCTGAAAGTATGATTATCAAATTTGATAAATATTGGGAGCATATTAACGGTCTTCTAGCCGTTGCCGCAATTTTAGATCCTAGGAATAAAATGGATTGTGTTGCCTATTATTTTAATAGGCTTTATGGTGATCAAGGTGGGAGAGAAGTAGAGAGAGTGAAATCTTTGTTGGGTGATCTAGTAGTAGAGTATCAAAAGAATAGTGAAGGAGTTAATAGTAAAGTACAAATGTCGAAAGGAAATGGAAAAAGAATGCATTTGAGTTCACATCCAAGAGCTCATGTAGACGCATTTGCTAGAGAAAAGGAAACCAAGATAAGAAAGGTGGTTGTTAAGGGGGAAGTGGAACATTACTTAGAAGATCAACCGGAACCAGAGGATGACAACTTTGATGTTCTTAGTTGGTGGAAAGTCGATCGTAGATATCCTACTTTGCAAACTATTGCCAAGGATATTCTTGCCATTCCTATTTCTAGTGTGGCTTCCGAAAGTGCTTTTAGCATGGGAGGACGTGTTGTGAGCGCTCACCGTTCTAGACTTCATGCTAATACCGTTGAGGCATTAATGTGTTTACAAAATTGGAAAATGCAAGATTTTCAAGGTACCGTTAATAGTTTTATTTGAAATTTAATTATTTAGTAAACGAAACCTTTGTGATTAATATGTTTGTATGGTTATTATTTGTTTTTAAGGTGACATGGAAGGTACTAGTGGTTGTTCTACCATCAACGAGGACTTGGATGTCGAAGGAGATACTATTGATATAATCGATATGGTACTAATTTATATGTACATTGTATTTTTACTTTTATGATGGTATTTTCTAGTTACTTGTTTTCTTGTGCTTATTTTTTCTCCTATATTTGTATTAGGATGTTGACGACATTCCCATTGATGATATGGATGAGGATGAGGATGAGGATGAGGAGCTACATGATCCTTCAAATATTGCTTAAGGAGTAGTTGGTTAAACCATTTATTAGGGCTTGTTTGTTAAACAATTTATTTGAGCTTGTTATTTGTATGAACTTTGTCTGTTGTAGTTGCAAACATTGCGAAGCCTTTGTTATTTTATTTATAAGGAGCCTTTGGATGATGTTAGTGAATTGGCTTCATGCAATTTATACTCATGGAAAATTGTTATTATGAAAGTTAGTGAAGGAGTACTAAAAATGAAAACAAAAGTGGCATTAAGTTAATGGGAAGATGCTACTGGAATGTCATATGAAATTGGTCCTTGCATTTTAGTAGACCTGTGGGTAGACCTGTACCCGACCCGTACCCATCGGGTATGGGTCTAACAATTTCAGACCCATGCGGATATGTGTTGGGTATGGGTCCAAGGGTGTGGATGCGGGTATGGGTATGGGTCTTGCCGGACCCAACCCATACCCGACCCGTTGCCATCCCTAGGCTCAAGTCATATTAATCTACAAACCGACTTTAACATATTACTCCGTATTTGGTTATTAGTTTAGAACGCGCAAATATGCACAAACATGTATAGATAGTATATGGTAAATTATATCATGCCCCCACGAGTATAGTGCATGGTACTCCCTCCTAACTAATTTTTTTTTGAATAGATAAATTTTAAATTTTATAAAATAATAAATTATAAAAAATATATCATTATTCATAATATTTAATTCTCTACGATTAAAGACCATACTTGATATATTTCGGTATTTATCTTAGTTTTATTCACATATTAATTTCACGGAATGACATATTCATAATAATGAGATATTCATATCATATCACATAATATAATTTTTTTTAATTCTATGAAATATTTTGCATTATGTAGTTTCGATATAAATTAAACGGAGAAAATGTTCATGATCAAACTAAATATTAGACTAGATAATACTTCCTCCATTCAACTCCACTCTACCAAATTTTTTTTTTCACATTTGTCGAGACGGGTTTTACACGGTAAATATCATTAGCTATGTGTTTGCAAAAATTATAAAAGTTAGATATTAATAATGTACTCGTAAAGACGAATCAAACAAGATCACACATGAATATATTTTTTACTTATATATTGGGAGAAAATTGCAATTATATGATCGCTTGTGAATAGTGTACAAAAAAGAAAGTGGTAGAGTGGAGTTGAATGGAGGAAGTATGTATTAAAAAATTATAGCGTCGTATTCAGTAAACGAAAAGTGAATATAATAGAGATATGCGGTGAATATCACACTACATAATACATATTCATGAGGCTACACTGTCCTATTCACTATACGAAAATTGAATATAGTAGTTTCATATTGTGAATATGACACTATATATCATATATTCATTAAACAACATTGTCATATTCACTAAACTTAGAAGTGAATATGATTATATCATATCGTGAATATAACACTATTGATAGACCTGGCAAACGGGTCAATCGAGTCGGGTTCGGGTCGGGTCAGTTCGGGTCGGGTCAGTTCGGGTCTCTCGTTAATTTCGGGTTAATTCGGGTCGGGTCATTTCGGGTTTCGGGTTTGTTGTCAGGACCGTTTCGGGTCAACCGGGTCGGGTTATTTCGGGTTGGGTCATTTTCGGGTCAAAGAATAAGATACAAAAGGTCATTTTAAGTCTTTTTGGTTCAATTAAAGTTATGTTTTGTCGGGTCATTTTCGGGTTGAGTGGTTTTGAATCGGGTTATTTTCGGGTTGGGTCAGTTACGGGTCAAGAAAGATCGGGTCATGTTCGGGTCGAGTCGGGTCGGGTCAAATCGGGTTTCGGGTCACATTCGGGTATTGTAGTTCGTGTCAATTTCGGGTCACGGGTTGGGTCATTCGGGTCGGGTCAATCGGGCCGGGTTGCTTTTGCCAGGTCTAACTAGGGATGGCAGTGGGTCCAAGACCCGACCCAAACCCGCCGGGTCGGACCCTAATGGGTCGGGTATGGGTCTTAATTTTCAAGACCCGAACGGGTAAGGGTCGGGTATGGGTCTTGGATAATATTTTAGGGTCCGGGTTTGTTTTGTAGGACCCGGACCCGACCCGTAGACCCGTATAATTTAAATAAAAAAAAAAAAAAAAACCTAAATCTATCAACAAACACAGCAGCCACACAATTCACAATTCATTCAAAATACACAAAGACACAAACACATTACACAACAACACAAGCCCATTCTCACAACTCTAACCCTAAATCCCCAACTAGTCCCACCCCCACCAAGAAATTGGTACTCAGTAAAAGAAAATCAAACGAAAATGTTTGAATTAGAGATTAACGAAGCAATAGACAAGAAGCAGCTAGATGACCAATGTCATAAAGAGATTGTTTTGAAGAGCAGCTTGTTACAACAAATTATTCAAACTATCAAAACCTACTGTATGTGTTGCTTCACTCTTTGATTTTGCTTTGTTAATTGTAATGTATAAATATAAATGAAATTGTTAGAATTAGGTAAGAAATAGGGTGATTTGAGGAGATTTGCTAAATTTGGGATTGTGATGTCTTAAAAATTGGGGATTTTGTGTGTTTTTTTTAAGTAAATGTACTGTGTATTTGCTAGTGAACACTGTTGAAGATCGGACCCGTGGGTAGACCCGTACCCGACCCAGACCCATTGGGTTTGGGTATGGGTCTGTTAATTTTGGATCCTTTCGGGTATGGGTCGGATATGGGTCCATACTGAACATCACGGGTCCGGGTCCGGGTCTAGGTGGACCCGACCCAGACCCGACCCGTTGCCAACCCTAGGTCTAACTATTGAAACTTAATGATAATATAATAGTGATAACTGCTTCTTAAAAGTGAGAGTTAATTTTAATTTTAATTTTTTTAAAATAAAAAATGGGAAGTTAGAGAATAAATGAGGAGTTGAAAGGAGTGGGAGGTTGGAGGGAGTATGGAGTATCCTACACATGGGTATAGGATATAAAGAATGGATAGTATATGGACTACTTTTTGGTGATATCTTTGATTCATGATTTCTAAAGGTATTATTGATAGTTTCTACTAAAGTCTTGTTAAATATTTCAAATTCAAGGCTCACTTAAACCTCTACATGAGTAAGGGATAATGTTTAAACCTGAAGTGAGTCTAAACAATAAGAAAAAAATAAAAATTAGTAGAAAACTTATGTGATATAGTTAGAGGTGGCAATCGGGTCAATCAGGTCGGTTATGGGTCGGGTTCAGGCAGTTCGGGTCATGTCGGGCTCGGGTTTGGTCGGGTCAAGTTGTTTATTCAGGTCGAGTCGGGTTCGGGTTGGGTCGCTTACGGGTCAGGTTAATCGGGTCAATAACTGCAACAGGTCGGTTCAGTTTCGGATCGGTTGACCAATGAGTCGGGATATATCAGGTCAATATGCTTGATCAGGTCGAGACCGGTTTGGTTTCAGGTTACTGATGGGTCGAGTATTTTATATTGTCGTCTTAAATTTGAAAATTAATAGAGTCAATGGTCGGGTCGTTATGTTAAAAGATCACTTTTGAACTTATGAATTATAATATTGGATTAGAGGAACTCGATACAAAAGATATTTGTAAAATATAAGAGTATAACACTATAAAAGTTAATGATTGTATAATTTCATTGAACACTTATGTTGCTTGACCTCGGTTATAAGTATATGACATGAGTGCTTATCCAGTGTCGGATTCGCGTATATTATAGACAAAAAATAATGTTTTTGGTCTAAATTAATCAGATTTTTATGTAGTTCATAGTTTTGAACATTTGACATATGAAGTATGGCAAGGAACTAAATGAATTACGTATGAAATAGATTTTATTTATTATCTTGACGGTGATCCTACGTATTTAATTTTGAATAGGCTTTATTAGAATGGTATATTTGAGGTTTGGATTTTAAAATCATAATTAATAACCGTGGTCGGATTGTATGGTCATAACTCATAACTCTTTCTTCCCTTTATTGTTTTCAATGGAGCCAAAACTAAACACTCTTTTCTCAATAAGCGTTAATTTTAAATTTTCTACATATATCACTTGCAATATAATTATTAATAAGTTTAAATAGGAATATAGCGTTCTAAATTTACAACTGACTATTTATTTTAAGATTACATTTTGTTTTGAAAAATAAAATGAGCGATAATTTTTTATATCAAATTTATTAACAAAAAAAAACAAACTATAAAGGAATTTAGATTCTTAAAAAATATTATTTGGCTATGAGTCGGGTCGAGTTTAATCGGGTTAAAACGGGTTACATGTCGGTTCAGTTCGGTTTGGGTCAGGTCGGGTTTGTGGGTGAATCGTGTTTCGGGTCGGGTCGGGTCGAGTCACAAGTCGGTTCGGGTCATATCATTTCAGGTTCTATCGGTTTATCGGTTAACCTTCGGGTCTGTTCAGGTCGGTTTCAGTTCAGCAAATTTACGGGTTCTATCAGGTCGGTTTTTGGATAAGTCAGGTCGGTTCTTCGGGTCGGGTCACCTTTTGCCAGCTCTAGATATAGTCTTAAGACTCAGGAGAGTCTAGTCAATAATATTACCAATACCATACCCAACAAATTATACCTACCAGCTAAGTTGTGTTTTTATAAATATAATAGTAAGAATAAATGGAGATTATAGGAGGTTGCATAACCTAAGTCAAGTTAATATTCGAATGATTGATAACAAGCCCGTATCGTATTTAGTTTATTGGGCCGTGTGTTGTGCCCTAGTTTCCTATTCCTATGTTTGTATAAATACATTGATAAGATGAATAAGAAACACAAGTCGTATTGTTCTATTATACCGTATTCTTAACATGGTATCAGACTACACAACATAAAACAAAAATAAAAATCATCAACCCTAAAAAGTCAGCCGGCATGGCTGGAGAGGACGACAAAGCATCTCCGCCGCCGTCTCGTATCGATTCCTCGTCTCCGTATTTCATTAGCCAGAGCGATAAACCTGGCGACCATATTACCACTATTCGTTTGAAGCTCGATAATTTCGACGACTGGTCTCACGCCATTCGAACCGCCCTCAAAGCCCGTCGCAAGTACGGCTTTGTCAATGGTACGTACACTGCTCCGAAACCGCCGTGCACGGTGGAGGACTGGGAGGCAATTCAATCCATGCTTGTTGCGTGGATTTCTAATACGATTGACCCGGAGGTCAAGTCTCTGCTTCCCAATTATGATGATGCTAAACGGCTATGGGACGATCTCCATGAGCGCTTTAGCGTTATCGATGGCCCGAAAATTCAGCAATTACAGGCTACTTTGTATGAGTGCCGTCAAACAGAATCAATGTCCGTCGCCGTCTATTACGGTAAACTCTGTCAAGTTTGGGAAGAAATTGACAAATATGAACCTATCATCAATTGTCAGTATAACAAGTGTGAATGTCACGTCGGGAAGCAGCATGTTGATCGTCGTGAAGGCAAGCGGGTACATCGGTTTTTGCTGGGTCTGTTACCGTCTGTTTACGGGTCTTTGCGCTCTGTTCTTCTATCGCAAACCCCCTTGCCCACCTTGCATCGCGCCTTTCATCTGATTTCCCAAGAAGAACGTGTTCGTGGCATTGACAAAGTCGCGGCTGATCGTCCTCCTACGGTCGAGACATCTGCGTTTGCTGTGCGGTCCGTGCCATCTTCTCAACTCCCGTGGGCTGAACGGCAGAAATTGGTATGTTCTCATTGTAATCGAAAGGGCCATGACCGTAGTATGTGTTTCGACTTGCTGGATGAACTCCCGGACTGGTGGTATGAGTTGCGTGGTATTCCGAAACCGGGTAAGCATGGGTCTGGCCGTGGGGGATCTGCTCGTGGCCGTGGAGGCCGTGGTGGTGGCAGAACAGGTGGCTCTCGTGGGGATGGTGCAAAGGCAGAATCTCGGGTTGATGTTACCCCTACCGAGAACCCCACCGTACACGCTGCTAATGTCGACCCCAAGCCCACCACTAGTGTCTCCGTCTATGGTACTCCTCATCACAATTTTTCTGGTAAGTGGCTCATTGATACGGGGTGCTCGCACCATGTGACGGGTAACTATGCTGTATTGTGCAATATAAGGCAGGATGTCAGTCGCGAAGTCGGTTTGCCTAATGGCACTAAAATCTGTGCTTCTCTCGTGGGTCAAGTCGACCTTACTCCTACCTTGTCTCTTAAATCCGTCTTATATGTTCCGTCTCTTCAGTGCAACTTAATTTCTGTGTCACAGTTGAGTGATACCCTTAATTGTGAACTTGTTACTAACTCTCACTTATGTACTCTTCAGGACCGTCATACGAGAGCGGTGATTGGCACGGGTGACAGATTCGACGGCTTGTACTACCTTCGTCAAGACCCTACTCACGGTTCTAGACATGTCTCGGTTGGAGCAACTCTTACTTTATGGCACAATCGCTTGGGTCATCCGTCGGAAAACGTTGTTAAGTTATTACCTTTTCTACATAATTGCAAAGATTCTTTAATTAAACCGTGTGAGGTTTGCCATCGCGCGAAGCATATTAGACACAGTTTTCCGTTAAGCAATAATAAAAGTGGTTGTGTGTTTGAACTTGTTCATTGTGATCTTTGGGGCCCGTATGAGCCGCCATCTTCGTCTGGTGCACGTTATTTTTTAACACTTGTCGATGACTTCTCACGTGGTGTATGGATCTATCTTCTGCGCTCCAAAACTGATGTCTATGTCAATTTTATGAACTTTGTTGCTATGATTAAGCGTCAATTTTACGCTCAAATTAAGATTGTGCGTAGTGATAATGGGACTGAGTTTAATTGCCTCCAATCGTACTTCTCTAAAGAAGGCATTCTGTTCCATTCCTCTTGTGTCGGTACTCCACAACAAAACGGACGGGTGGAACGGAAACACCAACATATTCTTAACGTTGCCCGCGCCCTCCGTTTTCAAGCAGGTCTACCAATTAAATTCTGGGGTGAATGTGCCTTAGCAGCTGCCCATCTCATTAATCGTACCCCTTCGGTTCTGCTTGGGGGCATTACACCGTATGAAGTCCTATTTAATTCACCACCACCGTTTGATCGACTGAAAGTATTTGGCTCTTTGTGTTTTGCCCATGATCAGCGTGGTAAGACGGATAAATTTGCTAGCAGAAGTCGCAAGTGTCTGTTTGTGGGTTATCCTTCTGGTAAGAAGGGGTGGTACTTGTATGATCTAGACACACATGATTTTTTTGTCTCTCGCGATGTATCATTCTATGAAGATAACTTCCCGTTTGTAAGTCCGTTACCTTCTTCCTCGCTGCCTCAGCCGGGTGCTGATCCCGAGGACACTGACTGGGAATATCCCTCCGTGCCCGCTGCTCCTGCGTCACCCATTGAGGCTCGGGTGGAGCCCCCTCCCACCACGGGTGAGACAGCCGTGGAGGAGAATGCCCTCGAGGAGCAGCCCAGTGCTTCGGACCAGGGCATTGACGACCCACCTGGTTTGAGCACGGTTATGGGGAAGGGTCATCGCAAGAAATTTGTGTCTACCTCGTTACGTGATTATGTTGTGAGTGGGACTATTGGTAGTAGTACAAGCCCGTCTGCTTCTCCTGTCATCGTGTCAACACCCCTCTCAGGTATGCCGTATCCCCTTATTAATTATGTGCAAAGTGATAGATTTTCTATTCCGTATCGTACTTACCTGGCAGCTTTAATGACCCACAAAGAGCCTTGTTCGTTTAAAGAAGCGGTTAATGATGAAGTTTGGCGCAAGGCAATGGATTCCGAGATGAATGCCCTTGTTGCGAATGGTACCTGGTCCCTTGTTCCCTTGCCATCCGGAAAGAAAGCATTAGGGAGCAAATGGCTCTATAAAATTAAATATAAATCGGATTCCACCATCGAACGTTACAAAGCTCGCTTGGTGGTTTTTGGGAACCATCAGACGGAAGGTGTGGACTACGATGAGACTTTTGCCCCAGTTGCTAAAATGAGTACGGTCCGGACCTTTCTTGCTGTTGCTGCAACTCAAAATTGGATCCTTCATCAGATGGATGTCCACAATGCCTTCCTCCACGGTGATTTGGAAGAGGAAGTTTATATGAAATTGCCCCCTGGCTTTATTCCGGATGTACCAGGTATGGTCTGTCGTCTGAAAAAATCTTTATACGGTCTGAAACAGGCACCCCGCTGTTGGTTTGCTAAATTAGGCGTCGCCCTTCGTAAGTTCGGCTTTCGCCAGAGTTACTGTGATTATTCCCTGTTCACATTTGTCAAGAATAGTGTCCGTTTGAATGTCTTGATTTATGTGGATGATTTGATTATTTCGGGCAATGATGCGAAGGCTGTCGATTCGTTCAAACAATATTTACACCAATGCTTTCATATGAAAGACTTGGGTGATCTTCGTTATTTTTTGGGCATCGAGGTGGCACGAAATCCGGATGGTATTTTTCTTTGCCAACGGAAATACGCCCTCGATGTTGTGTCTGAAGTTGGCTGTTTGGGTAGTAAACCCGCTGTGACCCCAATTGAACAACACCATCAGCTGGGTCGCTCCACCAGCCCGAGTTTGTCTGATCCTGAACCTTATCGACGCTTGGTTGGGAGGCTCGTGTACCTTGCTGTGACCCGTCCGGACCTTACCTATGTTGTGCATATCCTGTCACAGTTCATGCAAGCCCCTCGGCAGGATCACTGGGATGCCGCCATGCGTTGTGTTCGTTATTTAAAGGGGACCCCCGGGCAAGGTCTCCTCCTTCGGACTGACTCTGATCTTCGTCCTGTTGGCTGGTGCGATTCCGATTGGGCCGCGTGCCCTACTTCTCGTCGTTCCCTTACTGGCTGGCTTGTGTTTTTAGGCTCGTCTCTTGTCTCGTGGAAAACAAAGAAGCAGCACACGGTTGCTCGCTCCTCTGCTGAGGCCGAGTATCGTGCGTTGGCCGCTGTAACTTGTGAAATTAAATGGATGACGGGTTTACTTCGCGATCTGGGAGTCACACATTCCGCTGCTGTACCTATTTCCTGTGATAGTCAATCTGCTCTTCATATTGCTAGAAATCCTGTCTTCCATGAGCGCACAAAGCACATTGAAATTGATTGCCACTTTGTGCGTGATGCTATTAAAGATGGTCTTATCGCTCCGTCCTATGTATCTACGCATCTTCAGTTAGCTGATGTTCTTACCAAGGCTCTTGGAAGTACTCAGTTCGAGTTGTTAGTTGCCAAGCTGAGCACGTACAATCCGTACGCTCCAGCTTGAGGGGGGGTAACAAGCCCGTATCGTATTTAGTTTATTGGGCCGTGTGTTGTGCCCTAGTTTCCTATTCCTATGTTTGTATAAATACATTGATAAGATGAATAAGAAACACAAGTCGTATTGTTCTATTATACCGTATTCTTAACAATTGAAATTCACAAATTATCTTTAAGCCCCTCATGTGAGAAATATAAGCTTATTTTGATTTTAGTGTAAATTTATAACAAATGGATAATTTATTGAGATGTTGCTTTCCAATTTCAACTATATTTTTCTACATCGGCATGGCACATTATTGTTAGGCGGTGGAAATATTTCAACTGCGAAAGTGTAGCTATTGTTGAGATTCGTTCTTAAAACCCGATTTTCAGTGAAAATATTTAGTTTGCCAATTACAATTCTCAAGCTTTGCGCAATTAAAAGCAATTACTCTACTTTAGAATGTATTCCCTTCATCCCAATTTTAGTGACCCTTAATTAAATTTAGTAAATATTTACACTACAAATCATTCATCCTTCTTATTTTACTAGCTACACTGCGAATCAGACCGTCTTGTACCCTGCAAGGGGGTTAGAATGTTTGATTTGCTTGACCGGTTCACTAATAGAGATGACTCTACCGTTTCACAAGTTGCAAGGAGAAGAGCTTTCGGATTTTGCCTACTCCTTTGTTATCTATTTCCTCAAAGGGTTGACATCGAGATGAGGGGTGATCCTCGTCTTCTTGCTATTGTAGAGCAAATGGAGATTCGGAGGAGCCCAACTTGTCTTATCTTGGGAGAAATCGTGATGAGCCTAGATAGCCGCAAGGAGAATAGCGAGAAACCCTACCCATGTAGTCCAATCATATTGCAAGTAAGTTTCCTTTTTCTTTTTTTTCGTTCGTTTTTATTTTTCGTTTTTCGTTTTTGTTTTCTATTTTTTTTCTTAAATGAGATGATTGTATTGTAGATTTGGCTCATGGAGAGGTTAAGGCTGATCGAACCTCCAATTAATGCTCTTGCATACCGAGCCAGATCACATGTGATGAGAACCTGAATCTATCTAGTGGACTTCCACCGGACTTCTAATTACTGGGAGAACAAGCTTACAGGCGAGGGAAGACCGTTGATTAGATGGATCGTCCCTTGGTGGAATGTAACACCCGTAATCTTAGCCTTTATAATTTAATAATATTATATTACTATTAGTTAGTTTAATTTTAGCTTTAAATTAGAATTTAGTTTGTTGGGTAAAATCCGTGTCTAATTTATTGAATCCGAGCCCATATTTGGGTTCTACTTGGAATTTCATGTGGGTGAGACTTCCAATCTTGTATTGGGCTCTTTTATTTTTCCACTCACCCAACTTAGCCCAAATATCAACCATTTTTCCACTCAAAAATCTCAGCACACTATTCACGCACTCTTCATCCTCTCCAAAAACTGAACCCTATTCTCACCATTGTTGAGCCTTAATCCTCTCATCACAAAACTTCACACAACTCACTCATTTGTCACTCAAATCTCTTGATTTTTAGTCTAATCTTCCTCTCTTATTCTTCTCTACCTTGTTTGGTAATAAAATTACCATCTTGCTTATTTTCAATTTTTCCATCTTTTAAAAAGATGAATTTTATTCATCTTTTGTGTCCTTCTGTAGGTGGAGACCTTCAAGACCCCGACAAGGACTACTACTTGATAGAGGAAGATTTAGAAGAGGATTGAAGATGCAAAAAGGTAACGGTGAAGGGTAGTTCGATATCATTATGTGTTTTAAGTGTTAATTGTAGTATTTATTAGTGAAAGATGAATTCTTTGTGTTAGTCTCATATGAATATGTGTTAATTGTTCATTCATATGTGTAAATTCATCTCATATGCTTATTTTATACTAATCTTATGCTAAGTTACATTTATGTTATTAATTATATCTACTTATCATTGTTGAACTTGAGTTAGGTAATAAATGTGCCTTTGGTTAATTGATCTTATGAAATGATTGGTTATGATTAGAATGTATTTAATGAGGTTTGTTGATAATAAATGATGATTGAAATAAATGGGTATCAAAGGATTTGGAGTAATTGGTGTTGTTGAATGTTGTTTCGGGCTTGTTGTCCCAGCCGGCCCACCAACCGCCGGTCACCCCAACCGGCTGGGAACCCTGTAGTGAAATTGGACAAGTTTGGTGAAATTGCGAGTAATGTAAGTCCTAGCCGCCCCCCTGGCCGTTAGTCCCCCCAACCGGGTGGGCACTCTTGTATATTTTAGTTGATTGTTTGATGGACTGCGTGCCCCAACCGGCCACTCGGCTGCCGCCCCCACTGGTTGGGAGTCCTCCTCTTCCCATTTTCTTCACTTTTTCTATTTAGCCTGCGACCCCCAGCCGGGTAGCCGGCCGCCGGTCACACCCACCGGCTGGGGATTCCTGTGTCATTAATGTTGTTGTTCGGAAGTGTCGTGGTACCAGCCGGGTACCTGCCAGCCGGTCCCCCTGACCGGCTGGGACCCCCTGTGTCCCTTTTCTCCTTTCTCTTCCCTTTGTGTTAACATGTAATAGTTTGTATGGTTTGTTTATCTTATAAACTTGCGTAATGACATTAAATATTCATGTTTAGAATATGTAATATCTCACATGTTTATATCACATGTTTTGTGACGGTTTTTAGTATGTCCCCTCTTTGAGTCGATTTTACCTTATGTAATGATTTGAGCACTACTCTTTGGGTGCTTTGAACTCTCATTTACCGGTTACACGTTAATGCTCGTTAGACTGGAATGTCGGAGCGACGGGGTGTATCCTTGATGCTTGTATGCATTTGTTATTGGGGATATGACGACGTTGTTGGGAGGCGAATGCAATGCGTTGATCAACCCGACCGTCAAATGTTGTTTCCTTGCGAGGTGGTGTTATTGAATGTAGTGTACTTGCTTCTCTATGATTCTTTCGCTCTTTCCGCCTCTTTTATGTAGTTTAGCCACATTTTGCGTACTCGACGTCCTTTGTGTTCATCGAGTGTTGGATGCGAAATGTTTATCGCATGTCGAATCGGAACATGTTCATTCCGAGAGTCTGGCCATGTTTAGACTAGGACCGTATTATTATCGTTGTCCTACCAGGAGGAAATGAGTCTTTCATATACGAAATGTTTATCGTGTATGGTTCAGGAAAAAGTTTATCCCGTGGATGTGTTTTGATCATACTTGTTATGTACATGATGCTAGTGCGTGTCATTTACCGTGAGAGTGTGTGTTTGATTACTTGCGACCGTTGAATGCCTTGAATTGGTTTGTATGTTGAGTCCCTACCTTTTCAAGTATATGTCACTAATGATGAGATGCAAGCCCTTAACGTATATATAGTTGCCAAGGGGAGTCTTCCCCGAGTCGGATTGTATTATGATGATGCATATTGTTTGATAGTTCACATGCTTATGCCTTTTTATCATTATATATATATATATATATATATATATATATATATATAGAATTAGGATCACGTGAGTTCACCCTATCTTTTTGAGTCCGTGAGTCCATGATTCAATATCACAAGGTATACTAAACAATATCACACCAATGAACCACTTTTTCGCGCACTAACACTAACTTTTTTCCATACTTTTTTTCCCACCAATTGATTCCAATACCGAAGCTTCGACAAACACCATCATTCTCACACCCTTTTTAGCCGGAAAGTCATTATTATCAGTGTACCACCAAAAATTGTTGTATATAACTTCTTTTCTTCTGGCATTTTTCTTCATAGCCGACAACGAGATCCCTAATCTAACGACGACAATGACAAATTTTGTGCGATTGGGGGTGGTGTGAGCCGAGTAGGAGCAATGTGTAAGCGTGGAGGAATGTGAAGATTGAAAAGAAAACAAGGGATAATTAATGGGTGATGATGGTGCCGGATAATTGTTTGCTTGTGTCATCTAGATGCTTGGATATGTCGCCGTTATTAGTGGGTGGGTGGTCGTCGTCAACGGCGAGTAGTATTACATGTAATATTTTTCACCCTTCTGTGCTGATTTTTTTCGTGATATTGTTTAGTGTAAGCAGTGATATTGTTTTGTGTAATCTATGATATTGTATAGCTGGACTCACGGACTCAAATATTTAGGTGGACTCACCGGATCTTGCCTCTCTATATATATATATATATATACAGAGAGAGAGAGAGAGAAGAGATCAAGTAAGTCCACCTTCAAATATTGAGTCCTTAAGTCCTCATCCAAGCCATTGATTCAAGAGGATGAGAGGCTAGGATTAAAACAAAATGGAAGGTTGAGATTATGAGACACACCCAATCCAATCCTCATCAAACCCTAGTATTTATACCCTTCCCTCACACTCTTTCTCTCATTTTCACATCCTCCACTCTCTCTCTACCTCCCTCATCTCTCATCAATTCTCTCAAATAAAAACCCAAAAAAAAAAAAACAACCCAAAAATTATTCCACCCGCCTCCACCACCGTTCACCACCCCACTCCCGGCCACCACCTCACACGCCACCCTCCCTTCCACGGAAACCACCACCATGTACCACTCCCGCCCACCACCCCACGACACCTTCCCCCCGCCCACGCACACCACCACCTAGCACCACTCCCGCCCACCTTTCTCGTCGCCACCACTACCTCCACTCCACCACCACCAACAAAAAAAAACTACCACTTTCCTCCTCTCTAACCCACCACCACCACTTAAACAAAAAAAAAACTAGATCTATAAAAAACCACTAACAAAAAAAGTAGATTATATAAAACAAAAGCACCAACCACCACCAACCTCACTGGTGGCGTTGGCTCCGTTCGTCTCTCTTGTGTGGTCGTCCTCTCCTGCGCTGCCGCTTCTTTCTGCCGCCTCCCCTTTGGTGCCGCCGCCTCCCCCTGCTGCCTCCTCCTCTTCTTCCAACCACCACTAACAACAACCACACCATACTACCACCACTATACTTCAGATATGAAAAAAAAACAAAAAGCAAGTTTTTTTTAATTAGATCTCGATTTTTTTGTATTGTTGATGGTGATTTTTTTCTTTTTCTTTCCCAAATCTCTTTTTTCTTATCATGTTTTTTGTAAGATATTTTTAATTTTCCAAATTTCTTATGTTTTCTAATCTTTTTAATTTTTCAAATTTCTAAACATTTTTTTAATTAGATCTACTATTATTTTTACTTTTTATGTCTATTACTTTATTGACTAAAGTTATGTTTGTTATTATTATTATTTTTTTTTAATTTTAGATATCATGTGTTTTTTTTACATTATTAACTATTAAGAACTGAAGTTACATTATTAAGTATTGAAGTTACACTTTCAAGGACTGGCGATATAAAGACTGAACTTCCGCTATTAAGTCTTGAAGTTACACTTTTAAGGCTTGAAGTTACACTTTTATGACTTGAAGTTACACTTTTGATTAAAGTTACACTTTTGATTAAAGTTACACTTTGACTAAATTTACATTATTAAAAAATTGAAGTTACACTATTAAGGACTAAAGTTACTTGTCTTAATTTACATGAATTCAAATTAAAATATTCAATAACATTTATTATAAATAATTGAAGTTACCAAAAAAATGATTAAAGTTACCTAAATATGTCTTAAATTTACACTTGTAATGACTAAAGTTACCATCATAAAAATGTTAAAATCATATAAATAGTTTCAAAGTTATAAAAATTAAAATTTATATAGTCAAAATCACATTTTAATTTGAATTTATACATATAATTAGGGCTGAGCAAAAATATACAATACGGTTTTAATATACGGATACGATACGGTATACGGTTTGAATTATACGGATTTCCGGGTATACGATACGAATTTCCGGGTATACGATACGGTTTATTAACAAACCGTACCGGGTCCGGGTCGGGGAAAATCAAATCCGGGTATACGGTTTTGACCCGATTTAATTATAAAAAAAAAAAATTAAACATAACATGGTCCAATGGCCAATGGGCCAAGACTCTGTGTACTCATTTACTCATTCCTCACTTCTTCCCTCATTCATCGTTCCACCTTTCCTCATCAAATAAACCCTAAAATTTTTTAAATCTGCTCCATCGTTCCACCGCCGTCCTCTCGAGTCTCGACAAGACGACAACCACAACTCCTCCGCTCCATCGTTCATCCGCCGTCCTCTCGACCTCCGTCGTTTTGCTACTTATTTTTTAATCAAGTAAGATTTAATTTGTGTGAAGAAACCCCAATTTGTTTAATTAATATACCTCATGCATCTTTGAATCTTGTATTTATTTATACATATTCGTTTTAGTATCTTTATAATTATTTCTAATTGTTAATTAATTTGATTTATACTGTAACAAATAAATGTCAATTTTTACAATGTCAGTAAGAATTGAACTCAATTTGGAACTCAATTTGGATGCAACTGGGTCTGCAAGCATCTTTTAATGTTTATACTGTAACAAATAATTTTTTAATTAATATACTGCATGCTACTGGGTGTGTAAGAATTGAACTCAATTTGGAACCCAATTTGGAAGTTTGAAAGAATTGAACTTGAACTCAAATTTACAATGTCAGTTTTTTTTAGTTAAACCGGTTCCGGGTACCCGGTTTTCGTATAGCCGGAAAAACCGTGTACCCGAAAACCGTGTACCCAGTTAAACCGGGTAGTATCCGGGTACCATTTTTCAGCCTTAAAAAAACCGGATACCCGATACGGTTATTAAAACCGTATCGGGTATCCGGTTTTGCTCACCCCTACATATAATAGTTGAAGTTATACTCATAGTGAAAGAAGTTACACTTATAAAATGGCTAAAATCACATAAACTTGTTTTAAAGTTACATAAATTCAAATTTGTATAGTCAAAATCACATTTTAGCTTGAAGTTACACAAATAATGGTTGAAGTTACACTCGTAATGCCTAAAGTTACCATCATAAAAAGGTTAAAATCACATAAACTTATCTTAAAGTTACATAAATTCAAATTTATATAGTGAAAATAAAATTATAGTTTGAAGTTACACAAATAAGTGTTGAAGTTACACTCGTAATGACTGAAGTTACACTCATAAAAAAGCTAAAATCACATAAAGTTGACTTAAAGTTACATAAATTCAAATTTGTATAGTCGAAATCACATTTTAGTTTGAAGTTACACAAATAATGGTTGAAATTACACTCGTATTGACTGAAGTTACACTCTAAAATCACATAAATTTGTCTTAAAGTTACATAAATTCAAATTTATATAGTCGAAATCACATTTTAGTTTGAAGTTACACAAATAAGGGCTGAAGTTACCCTCGTAATGACTGAAGTTATACTCTTAAAAATGCTAAAATCACATAAACTTGTCTTAAAGTTACATAAATTCAAATTTATATAGTCGAAATCACATTTTAGTTTGAAGTTACAAACATTATGGTTGAAGTTACACTCGTAATAACTGAAGTTACACTCATAAAAAACTGAAGTTAAAAAAACTTCTATCGAAATCATTTTCTAGTATAAAGGGACACTAACAAGGTGATGTGTAGGTAGAATTCACTCATTTTGGTTCTAATCTTGTCCCTTCATTTTCTTCTTATCTTGTCCATCCATTCTTGTTCTAATCTCATCCCTCCATCTATTTCTAATCTTGTCCATCTATCTCCTCCATCTAAAGGCTAAGATGAGGACTCATGGACTCAAAAGAAATGATGGACTCACAAGAACCTACGTCTATATAGAAATTGCATCCGGTGAGTCCACATATCTTAGGTGAGTACGTCCCGTGAATCTCCACCATTAGATCTTATGAGCAATGAAGGACTGAGATTTATTTGTGGATTAGGTATATAAACCTAATAACTCAATCTAACATCTCATAATTCATTATCACTTTTTCTCACTTCTTTCACTCTCTCTCTACAATAACTCTGCTCTCTCGTTTTCTCATGTGTTAACAATCTCCCTCAAATCATTCAAACCTAATTATCCAGCCATTCATGCTCAAATAATCTTATCAATTCAAACAAAACTCGATTTATTCGTTCAACTAATTCATTTATCTAGCAATTCAGGATTGAATTTGTTCAATTTGATTTTAACAACATAATCATACTCCGATTTCAAACCTTCAATTAGATCGCAAATTTCGTTCGCACATCATCAGTCGATTACCAGGTTTGTTCTAGCCTTCTAGTTAATTTAAACATTCCTATTTAATTGCAACAATTCAATTTTGTTATTATATTTCAAACATCTTTTATTGATTTTCAACTTAGAGTTTGGCTGTACTGTGGAACATCCTTCATCTCTGTTTAGTCTTAGCTAATTTTTCTTTAAAATAATAAACCTAATCGACAATTTGCGAGATAAAATCTTCTTCTTCTATGCCTTCATGTTGTTAGTCTATTTTTCATACTATTAATGTCGATTATATGTTGTGTTCATATTGTTTACGAAAAAGTTAGGGTTATGAGATGGTGAAATTAACAATTTTTTTGTTTTTCCGCCTGTTTTGTTAAATTGCAGTTGATTAATATATTGATGCGCAATTTTATGAATTATTTCGTAAAATAATCGACACTTGTTACCGTAATAGCGTTACTGTAAAATTATTACAATATGGCAGAACTTAAATTGAAATAATGTTACAACATTGTATATTTGATATTGTGTGGTTTTTTCCAATTAAATATGTCAAATTATAACATTGTCTTAACCTTACAAATGATGTTACTGTAATATTATTACTGTAAAGTTATTACTAATGATGGACCACCGGCTTGCGTATATGGTTTAGTTTTTAATGGCTGAATGTTTTGTTTTGAATGTTAGAAAATTTGAAGAAGAAGAAGAAGAAGATTGTTTGAGAATCAACCAACACAAAAAGGCGTGCAAAGAGATCGTACATACAAAAAAGAGAAAGACATTGAATAATCTGTCATGAAGATATATATGATTATATGAAGACATCTACGTTATTGAATTTGAAATACTAGTTGAGACTTTTAACATTGTTGAGTGATTTTGATGTGTGATTATTATGTATACAATTGTAGACCTTCCGACGTTTTTGTGATGTGGTCTTGTAGAAGATTTTAGCATATCATAAGGACTTGTTCTAATATGTATTCACTTGCGTTTTGTTGTTGAATTGAGTTAGAATTAGAACTTTTAATATTGCTTTATGTGTTACTTCGATGAATCAATGCTGTTACCGTAACATTGTTATCGTAACATAGCTACTGTATCATTTAAGATATTTCATAAACTAAAATAAGTATTACAATAATATTTAATGTGACAACCCTCGCGAATGCGGAAATAAAACATACAAGCATGTGATATAATTAGCGGAAATACGGTATTTTTATCTTGCATGTATAAAACTTTTTAAAATACCCGAACCAAATAAAACTTTTTAAAAAGTTTTATACATGCAAGATAAAAATACGAGGAGTGTCAAATATTACAAACCAAATAAAAATACCACAAAAGACGTAGTCTCTCAAAGTGTTAACAAAAGACAAGGTTATTAGCAACTAGCTAAAATCGTCTAGAGGTGATTCATCCAGGGACAACGCCCGCTAGCTCACACCCGAACCCAAAATACCAAGCAAAAAGCCAATCCAATCAAGCAACCTGTTCATCCATGAAAAACATGAATGCCACAGTCAGTGGGGGAGTAACTCCGGGTTCTCCCAGCCATATCACATCAAACGTACATAGAAAGAAATACCAAAGTAGAAGCATGCATATATAGATATACATGTGAGATACGATAAGAATAGATAGCCAATTCAATACATAATGATAAGAGCATATAGAATACAAATCCGAATCCATCATGTGATACAAAGACTCGGGGAAAACACTCTTAGGCAACCGAATACGCTCACTAGGGCTTGCATCTCACCGTTAGCGGTATAAGTTTGATAAGATTGAGACTCGACAAACAAACCATGCCAAGTCATGGAATGACCATGAATAATCAATCATGTAATCACCCATCCACACATAACAATACAATGACGACCTCTTTCACGGTAAATGAAACG
>JAIUZE010025473.1:0-33907 GCA_022085475.1 Heliosperma pusillum | reverse complement strand
GGCTAGTACTTAAGCTGACTCCATTTCCCAAAGTGGAAGCAATGGCAGCCATGCCCCGACTTGGATATAAACCCACCAAGCCGGGACACAAAAGCTATTAACCATGAACTATATACTCGTTAAAGATAGTAAGGCCTATCCATGTCATGGTCCAAGATACTCATTTAGAATTAGAATGGTCAAGACGCCATATACTCATAATTCTCTATGGTTACTTAGTCAACACGACATATATCATACAATTATACAGTCACGGGGAAAACTTCCTATCATGTGACTAATTGCATATAAATCATATTCAAATATCATATCGCCTCATATCTACTAAGGCTCATTCATTCATTCATTAAATAAAACCTTACCTGAAGACAAATCCCCGACCCGAGTCCCGCGACGGGTCATCAGTCAAAACGGGGCTGACTAGATCGTAGTTTGACCAAACCAGTTTGGTCAAACCGGCTAGAAACAGAGTCTTAGCCATTTAGGCTTGAACATAAGAACATCATATTCATTTCATGCTATTTTATTCTAATTTCTAACATGTGAATTATTAATTCTTACGAAACCCGCTTGACTTAAGGAATATCAAATTAAACTAAAATCTCATGTTATAATTTCTAACATGTGAGAAACAATAATATTATGAAAACCGTTTAATTAAATAATTTACTTATTAAAATTTCCCACTTGCTAAATATTACAAAACATGATATAATAATAACACTAAACTCAAAAACCGTCACAAGCCCAAAGGGGCTCACGGATCATGGACTGGACCGAGAGTGAACCGGGCCTGGACTGGGCCCACGGGCCTGGTTTGGGCCGGTTTTGGTCGACAATTTCTAAAATCGTTTCTTAATATTTCCCGCATGCTTAACATATTTAAAACCCGTCAAAACAACAACAAAACAATCAAGTATCGACACAAGCCCAAAGGCCAAATCACGGACCAACCCAGACCGGGCCTGAACCGGCCTGAACCGGCCTGAACCAGGTCTGGTTCTTGGCCACCACACACGGCCACCACCATAGAACAACCCCAAATTATTTCTAACATGTTTTAATTAACAACCATCCATTTTAACAACCAATTCAACCTTCATTCATACAAAAATCATGATTATGAACAACTCATCCAACATGTCAAAAACACTAAATATGTTAAAAATTCATACAACATAATAATAATAACAACTTATCATGCTACTACTTAAAACCGTAAATAAAAACATAAACAAAAACATGTGACATTAATTCGTCGAGTAACTCGGTAATCGTTACCTTAGCTAGCACAAAACCAAGTAGCACCAAAATAAGAACTAAAAACCCGTCTACTAATCTTCTTCTAAAATATACGAGTCACCAAACTCGTCTTCATAATCTTCTCCTATAAAAAATGACAAAAATAACATTATTAGAATTAAAACTTGATTTCAACAATTAAAGTGTTGAAAACGATTTTGTCGGATTTGAAAATAAAACGTACATGGAGATGAAGAGCGGAGAGGAGACTCTAGAAATATAAGTTAGGACGGATTTGACCAAGTAACAAAGGTTTTGTGACGATTTTGCTCAAGAACGATCAAGAACGATCAAGAACACGAAGAACGATTATGATTATATTAAAGAAGGTATTAAAAAGATATTAAGTTGATTTAATGTAAAAATAGAAAGATAATTAGTGAGTAAGAGGGGAGTTGGACCGTGTAATTATAGAGGATTACGGGAGTCGGGTTTTGAACTTGTTGTTACGGGATTGACTCGGGTTTTATAAATATATTCTGGTAATTATCTAGATATTATTAGATATTATGTTTGTTTAATCAAATATCTAGATATTATTAGATATTATGTTAGTTTAATGAAAATATCTAATCCTAAGAGACAAGGTGGAATAGGCGTGTGGAGTAAGGAGAAATCGGGTCTGTTTTTAAGCGATTTGTTTCGTAATTTAAGTTGACAGATCGATGAAGTTACAAATATCTTAGATATTTGTATTAGTTTAATAATAAGTAATCAAAAGATCTCAAATGAGGGAAAGAGGTTGCTTTGGCCGTGGGGTCCACGTAGGAGTCGGTTTCGGGTTTGTTTCGGGACTTAAGTTGACTCGGGAATAGTTAAATGAAGTTCGGGTTTAAACCGTAAAACCTATTCTTTAATTCCGAATAAATTCAAAATAATTATATTAAATTATCATAAATTCAAATAAATCTTATTAAATTAAAATAAATTAAATTTATTATTTTTCAAATATAATTTCGGTCTTTCAAATTACGGGTTGTTACACCTTAACCACTGAAAAAGTCTTACCATATAGATTAGCATAGAGGTACCACGACATTAAATTATGGCGTTCGAACCCCTTTTCCCATATATTGCATTGTCCCTTTGTGTCATTGGCAACATGGGGAATAATGTACTCCCTAAGCCAACAAGAGATGGAAGTGGATCGTATCGAACTGTGCCTCATACCGACCCATCGTGCCAGGAGAAAAAAATGGGCACAACCATGCACGAAGAGGTAGGCTTCGTGTCGTGTAAGTGAATTAGAAATGGCACCCTATGTACAATAAAACCCCTTGGCGTGTCGTGCCGTATCGTACCATATTTGTGCGAGTCTAAGCAACTCCTCCACTCCAACCTTATTCCTTTGATTTTTAAACATGCCCAAACGTGTTATACTCAGGTGTCCCGAGCTAGGCACTGTCACTTTTCTCAAACTTTGGCCTAGACACGGCCCACGACACCCATGACATGCCATATCGTGCTAAGCCCCTCACCATAAAGGTCTTACCCTACCGACCAAGACAGGGATATCCATACAAAAGGTCACGAGTTCGAATCCCCTCCCCCGATATATTGCACGGGCCTTCCAACTCATTAACACACCCAAAACCCCACAAAAAAAGGCCTAATAGAAACCTGATTTTTCTAAAATGGGCCAAACTAAAATGATCCAAAACCCAGAAAAGTAGCAACATATAAAACCAAACACTACACTTACTTTCCAAAACCCTAATCACAAATCTCTCAAAACATTTGCAGCTTCACCAATCGACATTTATCTTCTCTGGTACTACTCACTATCTCTCTATCATCATCATCATTATCATTTGTTTTATCGTTTTAATTTAATTATTGGGTTTCAATAATAATTTAAATTTGTTAATGTTTTCATGGAAATATAGGTGTTGAACACAGCAAGTAAAAATGTCGATTGCAGAGTTAGCTTGCACTTACGCTGCACTTGCACTTTCTGATGATGGCATCACTCCTACTGTATTATTTTCTGTTTCCCTTTTTTTTTTATTAATTGGTTTAGTTTTCGTACATTTTGGGTTATTATATTGATATATGTTTGTTTGATTTGGATGCTTATTTTTTTGTTTTCTGTAATATGTTGTTTTAAGATGTACCGTCTACCTTTGATTAAAATACCCGTCACAAAGAATAAAATATGTAAACAAATGATCGAGATGGAGGGAGTATTTTGTTGATGTATGCTTCTCATTTTATAGGGAAATTTAGGGGTTGAGATTTGCTGTTGTTCTTGCTGTTATTAGCTTAGCATTATCCGTCTTAAGGTAATACGTTGTGGTATTAAAGACAACTTTTGGTATTTTCTAGGCAGTAAGTGGGGTGATTTGTTATGTATTTGACCCGTTTTATGTTTAAGACTTATAATGTCCGTGTAATTTAATTGTATTTGTTGAATTTAATGAAAGTTTGATGCTCCATTTATTAAATTAACTCCCAGAAAATAACAAAAATGTAATGAGTCAAATGAAACGGAGGAAGTATTGTATTGTAGCTGATTAGTAAATGATGTGTATGTTCGATTGTTGGATCGTTCTTATATTGATAGTTATTGTGTAGCTTGGGCTAGGAGTAATTTGATTGTAGTCTCTCCTAGGCCAATTTATTGTAAATTCTTAATGGCCATTCTTTTTTAATTATAAGTTTTTATTTGATTTTAAATTTTAAAATAGACTTAATACCTCTTACAAACCCTTATTTTTGAAGTCATAACTCTCTAGCCCGTTGTTCGGAATAGAGGATTTATGGGGAAAGGTACGGGTCAAATTTTTTAAATGGAGCGAGGGATGTTGGTTCTTCTATTTACTCTTGTATGCCACAATATGATCATCTCATCTTGTTTTGTATTCAAGCTCCGACAAATTCGAGTCTGGTGTTTATACTTGAGATGCCGATAAAGCCAGTCTAATTGATATTGTATAGTTTAAATCGTTCCAAAAGTTCGATATATTTAATTAGCTCATTTCTGAACTTGGATATTTTTATTCATAAACAGGCTGAGAAGATTTCAGTATTGATCAAGGCTGCCAACATCACTGTCGACTCTTTCTGGCCAGCTCTATTCGCCAAACTTCTTGAGAAGAAGAATGTAGAGGACCTCATCTCCACTATCGGCGCTGGTGGTGGTGGTGGTGGTGCTGCTCCTGCTGCTGTTGGCGGAGGTGGTGCTGCGGCCCCTGCTGCTGAGGAAAAGAAGGAAGAGAAGGTTTGTATCTTTCTCCAGGATTTTTTTTATGTTACACACTTGCACCTCTTTACCATTTTTCAAGCTCTAGTAGAAAACTTTTCATGTTTAAATGATCCAAGTGGTTTATGCATTAACCCTATGTGCTATTTAGGATTTTTTCATGGTTAAGTTGTCACGAGAAAATATTTATGATTGAGTAAATGACGGTGTTGTGAGGTGAATCCATGAGTTAATTAAATTTGTCTAAACGCATCTCTTGGAAGAGATTGACATTTTTTTTTGTAAAGTTAAGAACTACTCCGTATTTACCAAGTCTAGAAGTGTATTAGGTAATTTTTTAGGTTGCGGCTATTGGTAGCCTCGTCTAAATATCAGAAATGAAAAAGGATAGTTAGATGATTTTTTTTGGAAATCAAGCTATCATCAAAATTATCACTTAGCAATGAAGTGTTGGTCTTGAGTTTTTAGTACTTCGATTTGATTTTTTTAATTTGAAATGCTCTTAACATTTTTCATAAATTGCAGGAGGAAGCCAAGGAGGAGAGTGACGATGACATGGGATTCGGCTTGTTCGACTAAGATGCTCATCACTGTGAACTTTTGTCTCTTATATTGTGAACTTGTTTTGTTAGTTGTTTAGTGCGCAAACAGTAGCTATATGACCTTGAGATTTATGTTCTCAATTTTTCGTTCTGTATCCAGTGTACGCTGTGATTTTGGCTTGCTTACCGATTCCGTTTGTTTTTCCATTGAATACAAGTGTTAAAATGTCAAAATTACCCTTGTTATTTTCCTCCGAGTTGCTTTTTAGATATATGATAATACTAGGTAATGTTTTGAGCCAACCTGTTTCAGTACTCACATTTATAGGGTTTATTATCAATTTTTAGCATTGTTTTGATAATACTAGATTTCATACTAATACGTTGTTGCTTTGTTGAGGTCAAAGATGTCGTTTGTCTCATAAAACATGGAGACACATGTATTCGACACACTGTCGATACTATATAAAAAAATAATACTCCATACGTCGCTACTTCAAGAAATAAGTACATGTTGAATACTCATTGAAAGAATATCGAAGAATATTTCTGGGAAGAGCCGTTTTGACAGCAATAGGAGAGTTGTGCATTTAACTACTTTGGCACAAAGTATGATGATAGGATTGATAATAGGAGAGTTTTGCTTTTAATTCTGTTAAATCCTAATAACTCTACAATAACAAACTCTTGAAGTTGAAATTTTTGAGATGCGAAATGATCGACGATCCTCAGAGTTCTCAAGAATTGGTGGAAGTAACATGTACATGGGAAATAGAAGAAAAAAACTATTAGTATATATACAGTAAACGTGAAAATGAGTAAATATGTACACATGGTTAGCTCAGACAAGCCGGTTATCTAAACTAGTTCTCGCAAAAAAAATTAGGACTCACTCTTGAGTGACTACAATAGTCTGCTATTTCGGGTTCCTAACTTCCTATCAGAAGGGTTGAAGTTGTGCAACACCAATTTCGTTGTTACTGTACACGAGTTTTCTCTTTCCCTGCAAAATGAAATACGGGATAAGTTCGCGACACATGCATGACATTGCTAATTGTATTTGTAAATGCAATTACAATGAACAATCCACTTCTCAAAAAAGTGAGCTATTCTCATTCTTTTTTATTAGGCTAACAAGAAGCCGACTCTTGACTAATTTGGGACATTAGTGTTGCAGTTTATTAAGGTAGGATGACAAGTAGAGGCTATCACAAGAGGGGAGGCATGACATTTATACGAATCATATGATAAACATACCGAATATCTTTGATTTTAGCGGGAACCGAAGTGATGAACCTTTGACTTTAAGATCCCGTAGTTGCCTGTTTTTACTCTGCTTTTCAGTAGCCTCACTACTTCCTCCTGGGAAATGGTTTCTTTTGTTTACTTTGTCGTGGTAAACAGCTGGTGGTGCCAGCCTCAGCTGTGGCATGGTATCAGTCTGGGTTGCACTCTTCTTCTGGAGACTATTCAACATTTCAAACTGCAATATCCCAGGATAACTATTAATACCAAGTATCAAGATACAATATTAATTTAACCGTTTTGGTATTAGAAGACGGAAGCCAAGGAGTATAAAATTCCAAAATACAAAATCTAATAGTCAACGATAAGGCAGCTCATCATCTCCCCGACAACTGGAATTCAAAAAGCACAGTAGAAAACCACCATGTCCGACTCTGATGGTAGAGACTAAGGAAATGAGCACGAGTCACAAGTTTAAATCCCCCATCACTCACCACACATTCCTTGTGAGTTGTGCCTCATTTCACATGTTAAAAGAGAACATGAGTACAATACACGATACAACCAAAAACTACCCAGTGTACAATAAACACAGAGAAATAATGCCCAAGCATATGACAGAGAAGACAACATGGTTGCTCATCAGCATATTTAGCTCCATAACGGATAGCTGAAATTTGAAGAAGCAAATTGCGAAATAGCAAAACTGGTGGAAGAAATGAAAACAAACAACAAACAAACAAACAAAAAGAAAGCTAGTTTCTTACTCTTGAAATTGGATGTGAACTAGTCAGGTTCTCAAATGCATCAAGTTCATGTGAGTGCAGAATGGCTGCTCCTTGTGGTCGCCATGGCCTATACGGCGATGTGCTCACCAATCCTTGCTCGACCACTTTGCCTTTAGCTTTATGACTCCTCTTTTTAATAACACATACAGGACATACGTGTGAAGAACTTTGAGTAGATGTACCACTCTCCTGAAGTTCACATTGTAGATGGATTGCATGGCCACAACTGAACATTCGAATTCCAGATCTGGAAGGACTCTTGCTAAACGAAGTGTTACATATACAGCATAAAAGACTTCGAGGGGCATACCCCTTAGATGCACCCTTCCTTAGTGTACTCATGGTGTAAAACGTATCATCCTCTATCAAACATTTTGCAGTATCCTAACAGAGACAAGAAAATTATTCTTAGAAAACATAGGAGAAAAATCTGGTACAATTTAAATTCATATAGTATTCATCATGGAGCTAAATTTCTTGAACTTAATTTTTTATAAACAAAAGCGCAAGCATTGGTTTTAAAATCAATACAGCTAGATCTACTTGACGTAAGATAGTAAAAGGTACACATACCAGAATTCTCATTTCAAAACTGTATGTTCCCAACATTCCTAATATAGTTGGTTTGAAATCACCAAATTCCTGACCACCATTGTCGGTGAGTAGTTTAGACATGATAGATGGAAGGCGAACATATCCTATCATTCCCTCAACTATCTCCTTGATAAATTGTGAAAACAACCGCTTCAACAAAGGGGCATATCTCTGGGACCCACAAATCCTCCATGTGATCTCATCCGCCTCTGAAGCTTTTTTGAAGCTTGAAGATTGAACGAACATGCCAATTTCAGAGTTTCCTTGAGAAATAAGCAAGGGTTTACAAAACCTGAAACCAAGGGGAACTGG
Organism: Heliosperma pusillum; assembly: GCA_022085475.1. Lineage (NCBI taxonomy): Eukaryota > Viridiplantae > Streptophyta > Magnoliopsida > Caryophyllales > Caryophyllaceae > Heliosperma > Heliosperma pusillum. Next base: position 25,922 of record JAIUZE010025473.1, on the reverse strand, counting down.
TTAATATCAAGCAATAGGCTCCAATCACTTAGAACCTCAGTATTTTTTTCCTGTTTACCCCCTCACCCAAACAAAAAAATATAGATCACTTCTAATTTACCCAGATCTTGAAGCAAATAAGGAAAAGCCTTAAAATCACCCTCAGTACATTCACATTAGTGTTGTCCTCTCATTTGATGATTTTAATCCCTTCCAATTTGCTTCTTTTGAATTTACCATATCATAAATAAAAGTGGTCAGTTTTCTCGACAAATTAAAACATAATTGGGTACAAAGTTTTTGAGAAACAAACAAAAATAGAACGCAACACAACTTGTCCTAGTTGGTATTTAGTAATCTATAGCAATTTCACTGCATTATTACAAGCCTTAGCATCAGCGAAAACCATAACTTTCCAACAATGTCAAAAGATTTGAGGACAAAAAATTACGTGTCTAGCATATGGAACCATAGCGATTCAGCCTCGTCTGATTCCAAACGTGGCGTGTTACGTTGGCAAAGGCCAATGCATGCATGTAGTATTCTTTCTACTTCTTGCACCTACATGGAGAAGTTAGGCGATCGTAAGGAAAATCATGATGGCAAGCAAACTATCCTGTAAAACGCAGAGAGAAAATTTTGACTACCTCTTCCAATCTTGAGGCAGCAGGCAAATGGTCAATATGACCAATTTTGTCTTCATCCTTGCTGGGAATCAAACATCCCACTGCAGTATCAAGCATCATAAACTTGTCATTCAGGTTAGACAGGACAAGCAGCAGTGCACTGCCAACATCGCCCACTCTTTCTAGAAGGAAAGCAGCTGCATCAACAATCCCATGTTCTTGGCATAGTTGCAGACAGCGGTCCACTCTATAACTTTCGGAAGCTTCTAAGAACTTAAGAACCGAATCTGGTTCATACTTGCATAACATCTGCAAGAAAAAAATAAATACACCATATGAATATATTCATAGGATAATGAGAAGGTACAGCCACTAACGGATTCACCAATATGCAGTTAAGCTCACCTCAAGATAAAGTTCAATCATATCATCACTCACTTCAACAGGATTATCACGTATAAATTGTGGAAATTCATAAACCCTTTCGAGGTAAGCGCCAAGACAGCTTTTCTCGCTCTTTTTCTGTCTGTCCCAAGGACAATCAAGTACGTTGTCCACATATATACTGGCGAAATTCAAAGTGCCTGACACATGAACCTCAAACAAAGTCTTCAGATAAAGGAAGAGACTTCTAGGATTAGATTGGAGCTCAGAGAGAATACGGATACTTTCTTTGTTGAAGTAACTTCTGACCAAGAAATATGTGCCTTCTCTGTTACACCAGATAAAAGAGAACTAGTTATACAGAGTAACTCATTATGATAAAAAAGAATTCAGAAGTCACACTTTAAAAACCATGTTGTAGAAGATCCACAACATGATTATTTAACGTATAAAAAAGGGGGAGGAATGATAAGTTCCCAATAATTTAAAAATCACCTGCTCAGAATAACTAGCTCTGGAATTCGGGAAATAACAGCTGATCGAAAAGCAATGGAGTCAGTTTCACTCAGCTTCAGTAACATACCATCAATAAAGGAAAACGCATAAACTGGTTCATCTACGTCTTTCATATAGCTATCCAGCGCAGCAAGATAATCACATCTGGTGGAATGAATTAAGCCACAAACCTGGCAAATAACAGGAAGGAAGCTATTACAATTCTGATCAGCTAAATTAATGTTTGATAGCTGATCACTTCCATAACATATTTCTTAGCTTTATAACCTTGGTAATAGTAAGCCGATGAAATGAGCATTATATATGAAATACCTGATAAAATTGTGCTTTTTCACTCAAATGCAAGACAAAGGAAGCATTCCACACAGTCTGAGGAACAGCATCCAGTAGAGCCAAAACTTTTTTCTCCCTTCTTTTCTTTGATTCATTCATCTGCTCAGAACTATTTAAAAACACATAATTCTCAGACATCAAGTACTCCAATATCTGGCTCATCACGCTCTTTGACACAGAAGCTCTTTTAGTTGCGATATAGCTAGCTATAAACTCAATGAGCTGGCCTATATCTTTTTTCGAAGGCCATAATCCCATGCTCGTATCATTATTGCCAGCAGATCTAACAGTTTGAGAAATATTTACATCAAGAACAAGAACTAGACCATCAACTGTTTTCTGAACCAAGATGTTTTTGTTCTCAGGGACTCGATTCACTGTTGGATCATCAACAACTACATCAGGAGGATGAAGAAAAGACTTTTCATGCTCTAAATTATCATCCTCCACAAACGCAATCCTTAAAACATCCAATGTAGCGTCAGTGTCCAACTCTAACAAATAATACAAATTCAAGTATGCTCCAGAGAATGACACACTTGCCCCTGTCTGTGACTTTGGGCGACCAAAATCCTCCAGCAGAAATTGCACAAGCTCTGACCTCAGTGATGGCAGACGCTGCCTAGAGATGGTTCCATGTCCTGCAAATTAAGTATTCAGTGTCTGCAGGATAGTTTTGATCAATCACGAGATCTTGCAGATATGCAAGACATATATCCCTAGATTTGAAGCTTAAATACAGGAGCAGCCGTTCCGCTGTGAATACCCATAATATCGACAATATAACCAACCCAACAAACCATACAAATATAAAATAGCAACCGGAACATTAATAATAGACAATAGTAAACATGATGGTGATTAGTTGAGATTGACTATGTTCGCTGCGGAAGATAGCTTAACTATTAATATGCAAAAGCCTACCTGGAGGAAAAGCAAGGCCAGAGAAGCAGTACTTCAGATACACCAACATCCGGTACCTGCCTTTGAAACCTTATCAGTAATTCAATATGCATAGGGATTGTGAGTACAAAGGGCAGTTGAATATTAACTTTCAAAGTCCAAATAACGTACCCAACAGCGGCTGCATCTCTTTCATGATTTTTTAACACAGATAACAGTTCCTCTAGAGGTGTCTTGTAATCATCTAGGCCTTTATTGAAAAGATATATTAGAGCTCCATACAGGCCATTCTCCCGACAAAGCCTGACTACCTAAAATGCAGAAGTATTTGAGAAGCCAAATAACATAGGAAAACGCCATAACACAATAGCTGATAGGGTTCCAAACTGCATAAACTAGCAGGCATTAATCACTTTAAAAATTCTACAACGGTAAAATAGAATCCCAATATCACCTGATTAAAATCCAAGGATGAAATATCCATGTGAAGAACACATTGTTCGACTCGCTGCAACCATCCTTTACAATTGTAATGTTCAACCAGTGCTTGCATGACCTTAAAAGTAGACAATATTTAAATTAAGATGATTCAGAGTTTCTTCTGTCCCTGGATATCAGATTTACAATTTGCTTTTTTATAGGTACCTCAGGAGGCAGTGACCCAAGCATATCCTTTAATATATAAGGCTCCAGAAGCTCCAAAAAAGTATCTACACGAAAAAAAAAGACAGAATAACCAAATGGCCACCACCAGAGACAAAGAATAGGACCTCCTACAGGGGCCTTAAAATGCCATGAGAAGCAAACCAGTTACTGCGATGACTTCTTTGCTCAGTTATCATACAGATCTTATAGAGCTTTTTGATATAATAAGCTCAGTAATGCTGCATCAGATCCAAGTATAGACCAGTCTCATCTAATTCTGAGTTCCGACACTAGATAAGCTATGGTACGCCATTTATGTAATGTCATGTATGTCAATATGTTAGGGAGAAATTTGCCTCGATGATCTTAAGGTATTTTTACTACGCAGCCTAGTCGTACTGCACTCAATATCACAACACATTTTTTAACGGAACAACAGACTCCTTTTGCTTTCAACAAAGGGGTAAGGCTGCATATATACAAACCCCCCTCCCTTGCCATAGGCATCAGCCTTTAAGACACTAGGGAATCGTTGTTGTTGTGGCATTCATCAAAGTAGCTGAGTGGTTTGACGTGTCCTTGTGCAATTGAGAACAATAAGGTACAAAGTGGTAGTTTTTAGAATGGTGTGTCACAAACTGATCACCATAAGAGAGATTATCCTTTTTTTTCAGCCTTTTGCTTTTCGATGCCTGAATGGCCGAGACAACAGTTTTGATAATTGGGGGAGAAAAGGATAAACCAATTTTAAAAATATTGGATTGTAATTTATTTCAAAATATCAACTACCCTGTATATGATCGGGCAACAATATTTAATTCAATACATAAAATAAAACATTGTGTACAGCATACCTCTTTGGTGAACGGCTATGAATCTTGGAAATATCTCATCAAAGAGAATGTCTGTCCTTTTAATATGAACACAGAATTCCACTGCTACACCACCAACACGAGTAAACTGCTCTGTAATATTGGAAGATGAAGAGTTGCTAACACTCGTAGCACCATCCGCTTGTTCCTCCTCAACATTGTGATTGGAAAAAGCAACGGAAATGTAGGAGAAAACTTCATCTACATACGAAATAAGTAGCTCCGCCAGATAGGGAGCTAAAATCTCCTGGATAGCATCCAAGCTTCTGGGAAGGTCAATTACACCATGAGCCTGACCATCATATAGTGTCATTGCCATGTTGAAGGCACCCATCCAGTCGCCAGCATCTCTCAAAACCTGAATCCGCTCTCTCCACAAAAGTAGCCGAGAAACAACAAGATGGGTAGGTGCCAGTACATAGATAGATGCTCCTCTTACAGCCAGGCTATTTTGATACGCTTTCTCAGGGTTGCCATAAACATTTGTAAAGTAAGTGTGATAAGCAATCATATCATCTCCTCCCGTTACATTAATGTCATAACTAGTTTGATGGATCAAGGTACCATCCCTTGCATACAAGCAAAGTTGACCGGCCAATGTTAAAATGACCAACATCTGCACAAACATAAATTCATTACCATTTGCAGCTATTTTACTACAAAAGAAAAACTTTTGTGTGGAGGACAATAAAAGCATTTAGAACAAAGGGTGGTGAGCAGAGATGAGAGATCTAATAAGAATGAATAAACGTATATACCTGATCGTCAAGCCATGCCAAACCTATTGCTGCACTTTCAAGAGTCCAATTTCCAAGGAATGTAAGTTTTGACTTCACTAATTTAGCAACTTGAACCTTTCGATCCCATGCAATTGCAAGCAGTGATATTTTCTCCAATGCTTCTTGACTCAAATTTTCTGCAACAAGGTAACATGTTAAGCAGTTAAAATATAGTTCTCACGATGCTCAAGACATCTAAGAGCACCTGTGGAGGAACCATGTGACTGTGTAGTGCATTTCCAAGAAGTATATGGCATAGCACCCTCTCGAACCCCTTCTGGCTTTAAAATTTTTGCATAGACCTTCAAACCAGGATTAAGTCTCACCTGAAACACGTAAACGTTACTTCATCAGGAAAATAGACATATTACGAGAACTGTTAGCATATATCTGCATAGAAATGGTACTCAGAACTGGTACACTTAGATGGGGACCTCATACCACCAGAGCATTCTGATGGGTGGCAAAGATGACCACACCGTCTTCAGACAGGGAGGAACCTTCAGCAAATAGTTTCCAGCCAGTAGCTCCCCCAACTACACCACCCATGACACCACCTAGGCCGCTAGTTAAGCCAGTGGTGTTTCCAGGTAAACTCGCAGAAGCACCTCCAGTAATTTGATCAGGTAGAAGAGGTGAGGCACATAGCACCGTGCCCGTATTTTGTCCATCAAGAAGACACTGTTTGAAGAAGCAACACGTTCACGCTGTCAATTAGACAAACCAGGTTGTGCTAACTGCAGAATTTGATTACAGTTACAAAATGAAACAGAAGACAGAGAAAGCTTCCGAGAACAAGAGATCACCTGTGTCTTGATTTGGAACCCGAATAACGTCAACACAGAGATCTCATGCAATAGTAATAGACCTTTCGAGTCACCTGTAATTGCTTTATATTGACGATTAACTTGAGAATCCTGGCCAAGAAATAAAGCATGCACCACAGCTGCTTTATGTTCTCCGGTGATAACTTTTGCCACTGTTGCTCTGGGTAAGTTCCAGACTATAACTTGACCATCGCCATAGCCTGCTAAAAGCAGATCACCTATCTGATCGAAACAAATGGATGTCACAGGAACTTGGGATCGATCCCCTTGTGCACCAAGCATCAACATCTGAAAATATATACAGCAATGCAGAAAATCATTTCCTGATCACGAATACTATGATCAAGTAGTCATGATTTAATCAGTTGAAATGTTTTATGAAGGATCAAGATGCAATAAAGAATAACATATTACTTGTACTTGTTTACAGACTTCAGACTACTGAATGAATCGAAATGACTACAAGAAGGAAACTTCACCAAAAGATAAGGGACCAGGTTTGAGCTCCGGACCAATACATTTAAACACGGTAAAATTTTCCAAAATATCAACAAGTCGCACCAACTTCAATCATCACTCAAGGCAATATATTCCATATCTAAGCAGCTTTCCCAAATGTTAAGAAGGACTGACCCCCGCAGACAACAAATGTCACCACTAAAAACTCTTGCAGACTAACTATATTGCTCTACGGGACGAACATTGCTTTTGGAAATTTCATAATGAATGCTACCACCAATACCAAATGCTAACTAGCAAAAATGGTAAAGTCATTGAGTGGTGGCACTCATCATCGATTGACTCACAATGAAAACTACGGTGAGAATCCAATGATCAACTACTACTTCCCATTATAGAAGGTCAGATATTTTAGTGTCATTTTGATTTATTCATTGTATTCGAATAGCAAAGAATACTACGAAGTATGTTTTTGGGCTCTATTACATATGGAAATTTATAATGGCAACTTAGTCAAAATTCCACAATAAGTAGCTTATAATTGCATTTAAACTTCAACAAAGTCCCAATAGTAAAAAAGTAACAATCATAACTAGGGCTCAAATAAAATTTAAATAAAGGCACGAGGGTAAAAGTAACAACCTTCGGATCCATCCGATCACCATGCTGAACTGAGTACTTACTGGGCACAACGATAACGACACCTTTCGACATCCCTAAAGCAATGTAGTTAAGATGCACTGCCAAGACCTGCGGTCTACCATAATCGCGCTGAAATGCTTGAGATTTTATAGCCCGGCTAATCACATTATCAGCATTAACGTCAAAATATCCTAGCACAGTTGACCCTTTGCGCGCACCTTCTAATCTCATGGGTTGAGCAGCAGCTCCCTCCTCCCAATCTTGTCCAGTAGAAGCCTGTTTTTTCTCAAGCTCTTCCGCTACTTCTAGTGGTGTCTTCTTAGCCTGAACCTTCTCGTCCATACTTGCACTATCACTCTCTAACTCCCCCGTTTTATCCTCAACTAACTCAGCCACCAACTCCCTCACATCATCACTTCCCGAACTCGACTCAATATCCTTCTCAATACCAAAATGCTCATCTCCATCTCCATCGCCATCGATCTTCTCTACATTCCCTAACGTTGTCATCATACTCTCGTTGTTCTCACTCTCATCAACATCATTACTCGTCTCAACATCCTCCGTACCCTTAAACACACTCCTCTCTTTCTCACTCACATCCACATCATTACTCATTCTTACATCTTCCAACTCATTAAAAACGCTCTTCTTTTTCTCACTCTCATCAAGCTCATTACTAGTTCCGACATCCTCAAACTTCGATAATGTACCATCCTCCAAAACCAAACTTAAACTCCTCTGCCCCGTCTCCTCCACCTCATTCCCAATTTCGATAAACGAGTTCGACCTAGAAACATCCTCATCACCTCCTTCACTACACTCTACTATATCCTCACACACATCCATAACAACACTTCCTCCATCACCACCACCATTACTCAATTTCCCCACAACCTCATCAAAAACCGACTTAACTCGATCCGAAACATCAAACACTCCATCACCATCATTATCCGACACCTTATCAACCAAACTCAAACTCAACGCTCTCCTCGACTTAACCGACCGCGACGCCGCAGCAGCAGCCGCAAGTGCCGCACCAGGCTTACCCGTCGCTCTATATCCGCCGCTAAAAACCGACGCCGGCCGCGAATTCGACGGTTTTCTACTAGAATATCCGGAATACTCATCCGATTTCAATCGCTGAATCAAATTATACTTCAATTGATCGTAATTAGACGATTTTGAAGTCGAAATTAGGGTTTGAGAATTAGTGCGTACCGAAACGACGTCGTTGTCTCTGTCACTGTTGTGATCGGAGTTGTTAAGAAGGTCGTTTATACGGCGGCGATCGTCTTCGTCGTCGGATGAGGATGAAGAAGAGGTGGAGTTAATGGCTGCGTTGTGACGCCGGAGTAATGAGTCAAGATCGAGTTCTTCCGCCATTAATGGAGGTTTTTGTGGATTTACGAGGTTTTTAGTCATTGTTTTCTTCAGGGTGATTTTAATGGCGAGCTCGAGCCAAATTCGAGCTCAAATCGAGCCTATATATAATTGTTGATTTTTAATTTTTTTTTCTTCCAATATTTTCAATAACAAGACTCGAAAGATATATGTAAAATAATTTGGCAAATAAGTTAGAAATTTGATATATGTGATACAAATATATAATAATGATAAAATATTTTTATAAAATATGAGGAAAATCTTCTCTAATCACACAAATTCGAGCTGCTCGCGAGCTTTTCGAGCCGAGCCGGTGTTTGCTCGGCTTGACTCGTTAAGCTCTCGAGCCGAGCTTTGACCGAGCCGATCTCGAGTTGCTCGCGAGCTGTCTCGTCTCATTATCACCCCTACTCTCGTCTCTCTTCGTCGAAAAGAAAAACGTAAAAAAAAATAAAAATAAATAAATAAATAAGAGAAACAAACTATCTATCTATATACGGAGTATATATCTACTTACAAAGAGACGGAGTACATTTTCAGAGCGATATTAGAGACTTCATGTTTTTCATAATACTACAAATAAAATAATGAAATATAGATAAGATAAAAAATAGTCTTTTGATTAAAACAAGTAATTTACGACTACATATATGAAGCTATTATATATTCTATATTCTACGTAAAAATTAAGGACGACATACTCTTATTACCTCATCTCTCTTGGCTTTTTTTTATTCCTTATTATTCGATATTATTTTGTGCGGCCTATTATACTATATGATCATACCATTTATTAGCCAATAACGTACGATTATTAAGCGTACTAACATTGTAATTTTATTCAATATTCCAGGTGCAGTGTATAACAAAATTGTTGAATTCATATGTTGAACCAATTAGAGGTAAATGTCTAATAACTTCGGTGCGTTGTGGATGGAAAAAATAGTTATATACGGGGTAACTTTTTCGATTGTCTTTCATATAATCGAATGCATTACATAATTGCACTTGCACTTTGATAAAGAAAAAAGATGAAAAGGATGACGCCTTTCTACAAATATACGTTATCTATGCCTTAAAGATTTTATGTTGCAAATGAGTTTAATCACTGATAAATGTTAATAAATGAGAAGTATTTCCTTCTCTAAATCTACATATAGATTATGTTGGAGTGAATAGTGTTTAAAGTTTTAATTTATATTAATCTCCTATTTACTAAAAGAATAAGTGAGCTCACAAATTTTCCCTTCAAAAAACATCTTTATAAGTGAGCAAACTATTGATAATTTAATTGTATTAAGTAAACAATGAAATTAATAATTATAATGAATTTTATTATATTATTATCTTTTCATTAAAATTAATCTTTTCATCAAATTATATAATTTTCACTAAATTTTAAACTATGTTCTTTTATTTAAAATATAAACAATATAAACAAAACTATAACTGCTTAATTCTTTAGTGGTGCTATTATTTTATAATGACTGGACTCATACTACGTATAACCAAAACTATACATTGTTTTTATTCCTTTCATGACGAAATTTTTGTTGAGAGAATTTATAAATTGAAATCTTGATCTTTATGTTATAAAAAACACTTTTTGAGAAAAAAAAAATACCTTTTGAGCATATTACTCAATTTTCTTGGATTAATTTTCAGTTTTAATATTTTTTTTCTCGAAACAAAATACAATAACTAGAAAAAATGAACAATTAATGAGATAGCACTGTTATTTAAATATATTATAAAAAATTAAAAAACTACATATATCGTACATTAATGCATGGGTGCTAAACTAGTATAATTTAAAGGAATTATTAAACTGATCTTACTATATTTCAATTGACGCCTATAATTCAATCCTTATACTCCTTATATGTTTGGATGATTCAAGTGTATTGACTGTATCCTTGTAGATTGTTTCACAATTGTAAATCTAGGGTTTGGGTGAAGGAAGTTTAGCCGTTGTGTGATTTGGGATTGGAGTAGATCATAAAGTGGGATGAAGATTTGAGTTTGAGTGTTTAAGGTTTGATTGTATATCAAATGAAGAACCTTATCAAAAGAAGAAGAAAGAAGTTAAAATGATGAAATTAATGTATCGAGAAAGAAAAGAAAGGTGACTTATAAAAGGTTACAGTTACCGGTAACAACCAGTCACTTAGAGCAAGAAACCATTATGAGTTAAATATAGAAATAGCTCAAGTTATTATGAGATAATGAATAATTGGGATTAATTTGAGCAGAATCGTCATAGTTTGGATTATTTTTATCAATTAACCCTAAAAATTATTGATACGTATTGTTGTAATAACATATCGACTATTGCATTTTACAAAAAAGGATCATACATACATAAAGTACCCCATAGTTCATAGTACAAGGTATCTTATTCTTAACTAGTTTAATTTCCCGTGAAAAATCACGGACTTTTCCAATTCTTTATTAATAGATGTTAAAAAGAAATTTACTACGTTTGTAGTGGTTTGATATTCACAATTTTCTTTAGTGGTTTTTACTATTGCATCCTCTTTCTATTATTTTCATTTAACTTTGATTTTGTAGCCGAATAATACCGTTTTGTTCGTCTAAATGATATTTTTCTTTGTTTACAACTTTAAATGATTATATTATAAAAATATTAAGCAGTATTAACCTTAGTTATATACTTATATTTTGTATTTTTGAAAATTATAATGATACTTCAGATTTAAAATATTTTTCACTCATTTTCTCTTCAACGATGTAGCATTGAATAAAATAAGAACAATCTAAATGAGACGGTAATAGATAAAAACATCACAATATAAATGCAACATTCTCACTTAAAAAAAAAATCAAAATGATAAGATATTCCACTATTTGGTATAAGTAAAAAAAATGATAAAATTACCTTTTTCTAATCGACTTCATGAAAAATATGAGAAAAGCTTTACTTACACTAAACTTGCTTTGTTAATTCATATGTATTATGTTGTTAGGGTCAATCGTAACAAATTCACTACACATTATCAAATAATAAATACATTAAAAACTTCCCACAACATTGTATCAGCATTAAAAATATGAGATTAAAAAGTTAAAGTTACAATAATTTAATCACTTTATCAACATTAAACTATGTCAAGAAGTAAGAATACGTACGATACAAGTGCTTGTTAGATTCTTCTCTTTTCTTCTAATTTGTCTCTTTTCTATTCAATTTTCTTCGCTCATTTGATTATAACCCATTATAAAGGAAAGATAGGAAAAGATTTTCAAAATCGAACAAATGAATATATATATAGGTAAAGAAAATAACTTCTCCGTCATTTTTGTAGGAATGTGATAGATTTCTTATCAATTGATCTTATTTAAAGGTAAAATTTGTTGAATTGGTTTTATAACAGCAGGATATGAAAAGTTTATTATTAAAGTGGGACAATTATGATTATGAAATAGAGTAAGGTTTGGGAGAAGAATATTTAAAACTTAACTATTATATTGATTAATACTTTGCCTTTTTGTATCCCATTTTAAATTATTTTTTTATAAATGATTTAAGATGGTGAATTTGAGATCATGAAGTGGAGTAATGTTTTGGTAGATGAACATATATTAGTATATTAGATGGACATTTAAATTTTTGTATAAAGCTACAATTTTTTAAATTTTATTTTTTAAATAATGATGGATGACGTGACATACTCTAAAAATATAGAAAAGGTGAATCGTGAAAGGTAAATGCTTAGTCTAGCCTTTTTATATTTTATATAATATAAATTTTCCAAATTTTTTTGTTTTAAAAAAAAAAAAATTATTTCAATAAAACCTTAAAATAATTTAGGATTTCAATAAAACCTTAAAAATTAACCATAAATATTGCGTATATAAGAAATTTATAAAACACCATTACTTAATTTCTTAATATATTGTAATAACTAATAATTACATGTACAAAATTTTATGAAAGGTAAGTATAGAGGGCTAATAATTACATGTACACCATTACTTATGATAGGAATATGTACATTATATTTCAGCTGATGGAGGGGAAACTTTTTGTAGTGTTTACATGTGGAACTTATGTTGGTATCTTAATAACTAAGGAAAACAAAAGGTTGGTCATAAACTAAGGAAACGGTTGTAGTTATGGAAGTGAGTAAAAGCGTGGAAATGGAGGGCTACCACTTAAGAGTATGGTAAGATAGTGTTTAGTGTTTATTACTCATAAATTTTTGCCGAGAAAATGAAAAGACTATTGCCCTCTATAGTTTATTTGTATTTATTTTATTTTGTTATTAGAAATCTTATTATAGATAGGTTTGAGTAAATTTCCATCTTGCAAAGATTGTGCCACGTGTCGCTCTATTAAGTACTCAACTTGCCTTTTTATATTATTGTAAGATTATTATAAATCTTATTATAGATAGGTTTGAGTAAATTCCCATCTTACAAAGATTGTGCCACGTGTCGCTCTATTAAATACTCAACTAGCCTTTTTATATTATTGTAAGATTATCACGATAAATACCACGGAAAGTACAAACGATCGTGGACCATAATATCCTCCTATTTCATACTTTGTCATATCTAAGGAAGATGATCACTTAATTTTGTAATCATACATTTATTTGATATCAATTTAGAGTACTAAACTCACTTTTAATGGTTAGAGTACAATTTTTACCGAATCACGCATGTAGTCATGTGTTATTCTCCGACAATCTGTATTTATCTATTATTATTATATATATATTTAAAAGATGAACTTTTCGAGTAATATTAGAGACACCAATATTTTTTAAGCACTAGTATATTAAATAATTATTATAGATACTTAAAAAAATGAACTTTTCAGGTAATATTATAGACTCCAATATTTTTCTAGCACAAATAAAATAAATAATTAGTTTAAATTAGGATAAGATTTATATCAAAAGTCAAAACTATTACTTTTTTATGAATAAGAGAAACTGAGAACCTAAACTTTTATGAATTGGATAATTTAAAAAACCAAAAAAACTAGCTCCTTACTTGTTGTCTATTGTGAACTATGGAATATAGGAAGTTTATGCTTTTTTCATAGCCAATTTCCAAGTTTTATTCTAATGTGTATTGTGCATTCACGAGTTGATGATGTAACAAAATACGTATGATTGTTATGATTGGCAGATTTGGAGCTTTTAATTTGAAAGTGCACAATTGAAGAAAAAACGTAAAAATATAACCAAATGCTTAAATATTAAACTTCGTCTTACATAGTAAACAACATGCCACAAATGAAAAAGAGATCTCAAATTACAAGTCTACCCGATATTACCGGTGACCTATTGATCTCATTCAAATCTTCAACTTAAAAGAAAGTTATTCGAACGACACTATAGCGATATTACCCGGGCGTTGCCCGGACTTTAAATCTAGTAAGTAAATAAAAATGGAGATGCGGGGTATCGATCCCCGTACCTCTCGCATGCTAAGCGAGCGCTCTACCATCTGAGCTACATCCCCTTTGCTGATCATAGTATTTAACTAAACAATAAATTAAATATACGATTTAAGAGTGTGAGATCATGAAAAAAATTATTTCAGAGGGCCCAACCGGGATCGAACCGGTGACCTATTGATCTGCAGTCAATTGCTCTACCACTGAGCTATGGACCCTTGTTGTCTACTTTGTTTTTAAGTAATTATTTAATTTATTGACTCTTGTAGTTTTGTGCCAACTACAAATACAATTGCTTATTGGGGACCAAACTAGGTTTTGTTTGTATAGTTGAAGAATAGTGTAACAAGTGTTATTGGATATTTGGATGTGCTTGCATGTTTATGTCTTTATTATGACTTGAGGTTAAGCTCAATAATGAACGTAAGAGTTTATTGTCTTGGCGTGACTATGAGAATTATTTAACTGTTAGAATAAAACTAATTTATTATCACAACTTATAATAATTAGAACTCTAGTTTCATCATTGTATTCTTATTATTTGTCTTGTAATTTGCATGTCCATGAGAACTAAAGGTTAGACAAATCTAGAATTTGTACATGTTATTTCTATTAAAATACGAGGATGATTAATAATTACATTAAAATTAATCACTTTAAATTTAAGGGTTACTTGGTATAAATTTCAAATTAACTTAATTCATTCAAGTAATAATAATACCCGCAGTTTTCAATTTCCTTAGAAGTTATGCATAATGCATAGGATTTATTCAAACAAAACATGACCTATAATATTCTAGTAATAATAATATCTCCGGTCTTCATTTTTCTTAACAGTTATGCATACGATTTTTCATGTATAATAATGCATAAAGTTTCTTTAACCAAAACACGCCCAATAACATTGTTCATTAGTCGTAATATAACACTGCCACAGTTAACAAAAGAAACGAAATAATAATTTCATAATGAACACATTTTATTTCCACACACGACATTAATTCCGACTATTCTTATACAAATGTTTGTCAAACTAAAACATCAATAAACCAAAAGATAACATATGTCATAATGTCAAATACATATCCAATTATGCAACTAACAACAAGAAAATAAGCCAACAAGAAAATAGGCCTTGAAAACAACTTCATTTATCCCACATAACATCATACCCAAGTCAGTAGGTCTTGCTTAAGACGGATCGGATCTTGCAACGAGTATTTTGTGAGAGGAAATGGGTAAAGGGGACAAGGTGGGCACCCCCTATGTGCACTCCACTCAGCCTTAATGGGTATTTTGTGAGAGAATATGGTATCCGTCTTAAGCTTAAGACGGATACCTCCGTCTTAAATAAGAATTTGTGTACCCAAGTACTCAACTTATTCATTCGTCACTATTTCCTTCCCCTCCATTTTTTCCCCCTAAAGTTCGGTAGATAAAATAGAGAGCTAGACACAATTAACACACTCAAACTTCACCTTAAATAACACAATCCAACTTCATCTAGATCATTAAAATTTCCCTCCTAAGTTATATCTTACCCGCTAATAGATAATCGACAACAAAAGACTACGCCGTCAAATGAATTTGAGAGGCCATATTATAAAACTTAGATTCAGGACCAAATAATCGGGAAACTCTAAATTTCTAATAGTAAATGGAACTCAAACTTGTACACTTAAAATGTAAATGAATTCGAGACGCTTGATGTTCAGAGCCTTTTTAACTTGCTATTCGACTGTCCCAAGTCCTAGCAAAAGAGAAAGAAAATACACAAAATGTCACTGAAAACATGCACTATTTGTCACAAGCTGAAAACGGATAATGTCTCTCTCGCAATATGCAAGTGAGGAAGACAAATGGAGGAAAAGTGAAGCCCCCACCTGCCCTCTCACTTGCATATTGTGAGAGTGACATTATTCGTTTAAGTTTATAACGAATAGTATCCCGTCTTTAGTTTGACCAGCTGTACAAGATAACCCATTAACCTAACTTATGGGATATTGATAACTTGATAAGAGATCAAGTCACCATATGTCCCACAATTTGTTTTGTGGTTGAGTTGGGTCACTAGTTTTCTCCTTTATTTTACCTCATGTCACTTATTATATGATCAAATTCATCAAAAAAAAAACTCACAATTTTCCTCACAAATCTCAAATCATTCCTCATTGTATTCTCCGTCCATTTTTTCCACCCTTTTTATTCCCTCAAAACTTCATTCTTCCTTCAAATTTATCACATTTTTCATAACATTTTGCATTGCATAATATTATTTCATTTCAAAAACAATGGTTACTTCTTTGAGTGCTCCAAAAATCATTCAACCTCTTAATATTAGATCTTATTCTAATGAAAGATCACATTTTGATCATGTTAGATCTTTACCCACAACTTCTTTTCTTGGATCTGTTCAAAAACTTTGTCTTTCTAAATTACCCAATTCAAATTTGAATCAGTTTCGATCTGTTTCAACTTCTGTTAATGCTGTTTCTGAAGTTGTTAGGGAGAAAAAGCCCAAATCTTCTGCTATTTCTGCTTCAAATCTGGTAATTTGCTGTTCATTTGGTTAATTAGAATTAAATTACACTTAATTTGTTGTTTACTTGTTCTTTTACGTGCAAATTGATTGTTTTTTATTAGGAAAAAGAATAGATTTTGGTACTTATTTCATAGCATGGTACTGTTGATGATTAATTATAGACTTATAGTGTATAATAAACTTTTGAATTGTGTAAAATTTGTTTTTAATTCATTATGGCATTTCTCTGTTGAATACTTGACTCGAACACAAGGGTAAAACTGCGTACATTTGAGCCGCGTACCCATCATAGGTTGGAAACCTCATTTAGTTATAGCTAAACTTGCTCTACTTTACGATGCAACCGTCTTACAAACCAACTACAGTCTAAAGGTTATGCTGTCCAATTATTGATTATAGTGGGCAAATTTTGAACCTTTCCGATTATATATCGCTATGATTTTCATGCAACAGCCATTGGTTGAGCTTGATTGTTACTAAATGGAAGTATATTTAACATAATTTTGCCTGAGATTATGGTTAGAATTACTGGCTTATGCTGTTATGTTAGTTAAGATGGGATAGAACAAGATTTCTAGTTTTATTTTGGTGGATATTGTGTTTAGTCGATGGCATTGTCGTAGAGCTTGGAGGATTGGTTATCACTAACATTGTGGATGCCCTTATGGCCCTCTTTGTACTAGTCAATACTGCTTATACCCGATCTCCTTGCCTCCCACATGCAAAAGTTTTGAGTCAATCTTATGCAGTGGCGGAGCGATGAAGGCTAGCAAGGAGGGTCACCCCTCTGAGCAATTGTAAAAGTATAACTTTCTTATAATTCCCGAAATTTTTTCTTAGTTATTCAATAGTACTAATAACTTGCCCTCCAAAAAAAAAGACCCAACAACTTTGGATCCTGGCTGGCCCTATGACAAATAAACAATTAGCTAGCTGGGTTTAAACAAATGGAAAAAGTTTGAAACTATTATGGTCAGAGACGTTAGAGTTATTGGTTTTCTGTTAGTTATTGGGAATAGAAGAGAGTTCTGATTTTTTGGTGATTTTTTGTGTGTAGCTGATCACAAAGGAGGAAGGGCTTGTGCTGTATGAAGACATGATATTGGGTAGAGTGTTTGAGGATATGTGTGCTCAGATGTATTATAGGGGGAAAATGTTCGGGTTTGTCCATTTATACAATGGACAAGAAGCCGTTTCAACTGGGTTTATCAAACTATTGACTCAAAAGGATTCTGTAGTGAGTACTTATCGTGATCACGTTCATGCACTTAGCAAAGGTGTCCCGCCACGTCAGGTAATGGCCGAGCTATTCGGGAAAGCAACTGGTTGTTGCCGTGGCCAAGGAGGGTCTATGCATATGTTCTCCAAGGAGCATAACGTCCTTGGTGGTTTTGCCTTCATTGGGGAAGGAATTCCCGTGGCAACGGGTGCTGCGTTTACTAGCAAGTATAAAAGAGAAGCGCTAGGGGAAAACTGTGATGATGTCACCATCGCCTTCTTCGGAGACGGGACCTGTAACAATGGGCAATTCTACGAGTGTTTGAATATGGCAGCGTTGTGGAAATTGCCCATTATCTTTGTAGTGGAGAATAATTTGTGGGCAATTGGTATGTCCCATTTGAGGGCAACTTCGGATCCAGAGATTTGGAAAAAGGGACCTGCTTTTGGAATGCCAGGGTTCCACGTAGATGGCATGGATGTTTTAAAGGTCAGGGAAGTGGCTAAGGAAGCAGTTGGCCGGGCGAGGAGGGGTGAAGGCCCAACTCTGGTGGAATGTGAAACATATAGGTTTAGAGGGCACTCTTTGGCCGACCCTGATGAGCTTCGCGACCCTGGTAAGACTAAAGATTTCTCAATTCAATCTTTTTATCTGTGTGTTTTTATAACTAGCCAGTGTTCAGAACACCATTTTATATTTGTATACCTACATGTTGTACTCCATGCATTTGACATTACATTATGCATAATGTCTACTCATTGAAGGGGCGTTAAAAACTCGACTGCATCAAAACTGCTGTGGGTGGGCCGCCATTCATACCAAAAAATAATAATTGTCAATTACTTGTATTTTTTACAGCTGAGAAAGCTCACTATAGTACTAGAGATCCGATAGTAGCCTTGAAGAAGTACATAATGGAGCACAATTTAGCCACAGAAGCTGACCTAAAGGCCATAGAGAAGAAGATAGATGAATTAATCGAGGAGGCGGTTGAATTTGCGGAAGAAAGCCCAGCTCCTCTTCGAACACAGCTTCTGGAAAATGTGTTTGCTGACCCCAAAGGCTTTGGTATTGGACCTGATGGTAAATACAGGTGCGAGGATCCCAAGTTCACTGAAGGCACTGCCCAAGTTTAACTGTTCTCTTGGGTCCCTTTTTCTACTCCGTATGACTTCGCTTTTGCCTTAGGTTTTAAGTTTTGTATTACTGCTGAATATTGTCCCTGCAATCCACAATCCTTTATGTAATGTTTATTTATTATGCAGGAGGAATGTCTCTGTTAGGTTTTTGGTATTCATATCAGTTCTTTTATCTCATGCAATGTACTCTGTTGTCACCATATTAGTTTTGCCATTTCTTTTGGTGGATACTGGATACTAATGCATGTATTCACTTGCAAATTTCTAATCTTAGACCGCGCAAAACAGCCCCAATGCAAGGCCGAACTAAACCTGAACCGGCCAAATAGGACCTGAATCGTGATTTACCTGATCTAACACGGACATGGCCTGAACTTTGTTGAACTAGATAATAGAACACACAAAATTATCCTACCTGACTGTATCAGGCTTGAATGACTGTATCATATCTACGTCTACGTCTGCTGTCCATTATGGTCAGTAAGATTATTCATTTAAGTGGTTAGCTGAGAATACACAGTTAAACTAGTACTAGGGCTCGGTGCCTCGGGCCATCCAACTTATGGCCAAATACCGCCAATTGAAAGAACAGTTGTTAATGTAAGAGGAATTGTAATTGTATCAGCCTTAGCATTATAGTAGTTTATTGGATCCCACTGGCTAACAATATGATAGGGAAAAAACAGTACACTAGATTACTAATACAAGATGCAGGAAACGACAGTCATTTCTCAGGTTTCTAATCAGCATCCTTCCCAGTTCCTACACAATTATGCGTCCATTTCAGATTCAGGCATACACATCGTTGCAGCGTGAAATGATTTGCTACCTGTGGATCCAAAATGTTCCGACTTTCTGTTCATCACAAAAAGTAAGAGAGCCACAATTGGTGAAACCATTTGCCTTCCGACTTGAGAGCTTTTGTCATATAATCTAAAGCTTATATCCGCCATAAGTTTATGTTCCGCTAGCCAACAACCATCACCAATAGTTTGAATTTGTAGGGGAGTCACCAGTTTTACATTTTCACTAGAGTGCTCGCGTTTCAGGGAATCATGCACTGTCAATACAGAGGGATAGTTTTTCTTCCCTACACAGTCCCGCGGGTTCAAATGTGAACTAAATTGAATTGTGAAAGTAAATTTTCACCCTAAATCAAAGTTTCCTCGACTTGGCCTGTATCTTCTTGACAAGATATTCTTCCAAAGCGACACCAGCCTCGACAATCCTCGTATAGGGTGTAATCTCAACTTTCAAGACCTCATCTAACAAACGATCCACTCTATCTACTTCCTCCACCTCGAACATCTTAGGCACCACTTCCTCCCATGTACCACCATACGGCATTTCCCCATGTTTTAACAACTCTCCAAGCACCCCACAAGCTTCCTCTATCCTACCCACATCACACAAACCCTTGATCAAACGATGAGCAATCGAAAAATGAGGAGAAAAACCTTTCGACATCATTTCCTCCACATACTTCCTTGCGTCATCATACATCCCTTGATCAACCAATCCACCAACCAAAGTCCTATACGACTCCAAATTCGGCAAACAACCATTCAAATACATGTCATCCAAAACCTTAATCGCGTCAAATGCACGCCCCTCTCTACACAATCCCACCACAACCGTATTATAATGTATAATATTCGGGTTACACCCTTTAACCTTCATTCGACAGAGCAACTTATACGCCTCCTTAAGCTGCTTCTTCCTGCACAAACTATTCAACAAGGTCGTGTAGCTCAATGTATCAGGGACAAACCCTTTATTCAACATATCATCAAGTAAATCGACGGCTTTCGAAACTTGACTCTTCCTACACAATGCCTGCATCAAAATCCTATAAGATTCAACATCAGGCATAACATCTCTCTTAAACATTTCATTGAACAGCTTATATGCAATACTAATTTGATCATTATAACAAAATGCCTTCATTAAAAGATTATAACTTTCCACATTAGGGTTTACTCCATACTTATGGGCAACCCTAAAAACATCGAAAGCGGGCCGAAGAAAGCTCCGATTAGCTACAAGTATAGCAAGAAGATGATTAAGGTGTTTCGACGTCGCTTTGCAATTATAACTAACAATGTTATAGAACAAATTAAGCGCTTTTTCGGGCAATTGGGCATCACCATAAATGCAAATTATACGCGAAAAAAGACCCGGAGTTGTGGGATATCCATGTCGTTTTAGCTGAATTAGAACATCTTCCATGAATGAAAAATGGCGGGAATTTCCGAGTTTGAGAATTAGAGCATGGAATGTGGAGTAATGGTGACGGAAATTAGGTTGGCGGGAAGCTAAATCGAAGATTTCTTTGGCTAAAAGTGGATCAGATTGAGAAGAGATTAGTTTGTGGATTCGAGAAGGGGATGAAATTAGGGTTTTGGGTAAGAATTCTGGGTTGTTGTTGTTGATTTGGGGATTTAGGGTTTTGGGTTGTTGTTGCTGTTGGTTGATTTGTGAGTGGAAATTGAGTGTGAAGTGATGAATGAGATGTTGAGTTATTGTTTTTGTGTGTAGAAGAGAGTTGAAGGAGGAGATGAGAGATCGTTGCATTTTGGAAGAGTATTTGAAAATGTTGTTTGATGATGATTATTCATTAGTAAGTATTTCATCCATTTAAGTAATTTTGCTACATTTTTCAAAATCGCCCGACTTCGGCAAGTAAGTATTTCCGTCAGATGTGGAAAATGTTCTAAGTTGTAATCTTTTAATCAAACATAAATTATAACAGTAGTTATGTTTTATTGTTTCATACGGAATTGTCCGCCTGAAATCAGAATTTGCCAATAAGCAAAGGAAAAAGGACTAGGTGTGATTAGTCACTCTAACTCAATTGTCATGGATGACAGTATTACTTTCCACGGTATCACCGTGAGGAACTCGATGCTCTACCACTTTATCACTCATCACAGTGTACCCTAGAGTCATTAAGGGGAAAGCTATCGTGGCCTCGTCTAACTAGGAAGATGAAGATTTACCACGATATCACTGTGTGGAACTCGATGCTCTACCACTTTATCACCCATCACAATGTACCCTAGAGTCATTAAGGGGAAAGCTATCGTGGCCTAGTCTAACCAGGAAGATGAAGATTTACGTAAGTGAATGTAATATTTTAGGTGTCGTATGAATTCATCTTAGGTTTAAGATTTAAAAGATTAGGTAAGTCTAACCTGCTAGAGTGTTAGTGGTAGATAATGTTATGTGTACAATTTTTATGTGAACATGTGTAATAACCCGAAAAATATAATAATAATAATAGTTCTATTTTTTTCTTTACATCTTAAGATAAGGTTAATTGATGCATGTCCCTCAAACCAATTGATAAACTAAGTGACGTTAGTTTTGTAAGTTAGCTTTCTTAGTAGTTAAGAAAGATGTTGTAAAATCCAACTTCATTACTAACTTGATAAGCCGACCTTAAATTTGGCTATAAAAGGCCTAATAGTCATGTTGATAACACGTATAGAAATAAGAAGAAAAAAAAATGAGAGATGCCAGAATACAAATATATCTCATCGACGTGTAGTTATTACTTTATATATACGGGTTAAGGTATGATTTCGGGACCCTTTGCCGTTATAATTATTTGGTTACCGTCTTATACATAAATAAAATAAGAGGATAGTATAAGTAATTGTTTATATTATTTTATCCGTAAGTTTTGTAGTAGAGCCTTTATATTATAATGCTAGTATGATTTCGGGACCCTTCGTCGATATAAGTAATATTTAGCTTAAAATAAGACGAGGTTAGAAATAATCGCTTATATTATATTTATCGTAAATTTCATCTTATGATCGTTATATTTTGTCTATCTTATATTTATGTCCTATATGCTATAATGTTTGTCATGCTGGTACTGTTTTATAATGTATAATTGGCCAATTGTAGCATTCGGGATACGATTACAGGAGAGGGATGACATTACAAATTTAACCTGTGTACATGGAAGGGAGCACGACTCCATGATATGAGAACTACGGTTCTGGTTATTACTGGTGAAGTGCCAGGGGGTTACATAAATAATTATATGGTCCTGTGTACATGGAGAAGGGCTTAGCCCAGGGGAGTAATGACTCCGTAATGTGTCTCACTTCAGTAATGGTAGACCGTTATATATTATTGTGAAATGAATGTTACATGCTGATATGACAGTTGTGCATGTCTATTTAATAATGAATGGATGATACTCATGTGGCATATTATTTATATGTGAGACATAAAAGAGATAAAATAGGAAATGAGAGTCTAAGGCCGGTGGAGGCAACCAGAGTCATACTCAGCCTGTGGTTGACTGATTTCGTTACTTTCATTCTTTTTCAGGTACAAGTATCAGGGAGGGTCAAGTGTGAGGATTTTATATAGTAAATAAGCCGTATAAGATGTATAATTCAATTAAATAGAGTTTTTAGTTTTAGATGTTTCAAGTGTATTTATATCTTTATTGTAAAAGCCTTGTATTTTCCGAAGGGGAAATACGGCGGCACTACAAGAAAACTTGTTTCAGGCGACTGTTATAAGGCGACTGATACAAGTAGTCGCCAATTTAGCGACTGAAAATAGAATAAGGCGACTGAGATCAGTCGCCAATTTGGCGACTGAAACAATCCTCAGATTTTAATTAAAAAAACTCGGGCGACTGATTTCAGTCGCCAAATTGGCGACTGATAAGCCATTTGGCGACTGAAATCAGTCGCCAAATTGGCGACTACCTTTTCAGTCGCCAATTTGTGTATTATTCCAAAATCGCGAAACTAATCCGCCACTCTCTACTTCCCCAAATTTCTTCAAAACACCCGAAACCCCTATTCCCTCTACAAAATCGCCACCACTACTACTCCATTCCCTTAACCACCTCTCCGACCACCACTACGACACTAGCTATACCGATATCACCACCGTCCTCACCAACAAACTCCGACTCTTATTCTATTTCCGTCACTTTTCCTTAATTAGGTGCGATTTTGCTCTCCTAAATCTAATTCCTTAGCTTGTTTGTTTGTTTATTTTATGATTTTAATTAGTATTATGATGTTTATGTATAATTTGTGATGCTTACAAAGTTCTAATGGTTAGTTAGTTAGGGTTTGTGTAGGTTGATGGTTAGGGTTTATATAAATTGGGGGTTTTGTGAAATTGTTAACATTATGTTAATCGAGGTTGTAATTGACAATGTATT
Organism: Heliosperma pusillum; assembly: GCA_022085475.1. NCBI lineage: Eukaryota > Viridiplantae > Streptophyta > Magnoliopsida > Caryophyllales > Caryophyllaceae > Heliosperma > Heliosperma pusillum. The sequence continues at coordinate 2,034 of JAIUZE010025473.1, read as the reverse complement.
GGTGTTTTTGATGATGTTAGGATTGTTGATTGACTAAATTAGTATAAATGGGAGTATTATTGATGGTAGAAAGTTAGTATTCCCTCCGTCTTATTCATTTGTTTGCCCTTTAAATTATTTTTTATGGTTGTTTTAATCAAAAGGCAAATAAATAATTGTGATGGAGGGAGTAGAATGTTAGGATTTTATAATTAAAGTGTGTATGTATTAGTTTGATAGTTGTTTAGTATCCATGTTGATAATGTTATTAATTAGAATGATAGTAGTTTAATTAGTGATATGTTAATTTTAGTATAGTTAGTATCCATGTTGACAATATTATTGTTTGGTTTATTATTGATAATAGATATGTTCCTAGAGTTAGTAATAATTGATAATCAATATTGTTGTAATTATTGTTGTGTGGGTTAATGTTTAGATTAAAATGAAGAGGTTGGAACGTACATGGATGTACGAAGATAGACTTGATAAGAAAAGACGTCCTACCGCTAGATTTATAAAGGGGGTTGCCGAGTTTATTGAATTTGCTAGACAACAAGACGAGTATGATTTAGTAGCAAAGAAACTTAGGTGTCCTTGTATTAAATGCAAAAACATGAGATATCTACATGACATTGAGGTTCAAGAACATCTTTATACAAACGGGTTTTGTCCAAACTACTACAATTGGATTTCTCATGGAGAATCATATTTTTCACTTCCCGAACAATCTCAAATCCCACAAAATGAGAACCCATATAGAGATATGGTAGTTGATGCATTTGAGTCTAATATTTTCAATAATGATCATATACCAATGAGTGAAGAAGAACCACACCCACAAGCAAAAGCCTTTTTTGATATGTTAAAGGCGAGTGAAAAACCATTATATGAAGGGAGCAAAATGTCATTGTTAGAAGCCGCCTCTAGGATAGTAACTTTGAAATGTGAGTACAATTTGCCATTTACTTGTGTTGATGGCATTGCTTCTTTGATTGAGGATGTTATCCACGATAATAATGTCATGACCCGATCATTCTACAATACCAAAAAAGTAGTGAAAGGTCTAGAACTTCCGCATTACAAGATTGATGCATGTCCCGATGGATGTATGCTCTTTTGGAAGGATGATGCTTTACTTGACAAGTGTAGTAAATGTGAAAAGGCTAGATATAAGACAATTGAGGTAAGTATTGTCTTGAAAGGTAAAAAGGGAAAGAATGAAAAAAAGAGAGGTGAAAAGAGTAAGAAACCAATACCCGAAAATCCCGTAACTTACTTTCCTCTAGCTCCTAGACTTCAAAGAATGTTTGCTACCAAAAACATTGCCGAGCAAATGAGATGGCAAAAGGAAAATCCCCGTACTCCGGGAAAGATGTGTCATCCGAGTGATGGAGAGGAATGGAAGCGGTTTGATATGCTTTACCCCGACTTTGCTGAGGAACCCCGTAATGTGCGACTTGGCCTTTGTACGGATGGTTTTGCTCCATTTGGCCAGTTTGGTATAAAGTACTCTTCTTGGCCCGTAATGGTCACTCCATACAACTTACCACCTTGGTTATGTATGAAAAATGAAAAAACAATTCATCTTCTTGTCACTAATTATTCCTGGCCCTGATAATCCAAAAACCGCCTTAGATGTTTATTTGCACCTTTGGTGGAAGAATTGAAACAATTGTGGGAGGTAGGTGTGCAAACATATGATGTGTCTTTAAAGCAAAATTTTCAACTAAGAGCTTCATTGTTGTGGACCATTAATGATTTTCCCGCCTACGGTATGCTATCTGGATGGTCTACCGCGGGAAAAAAAGGCATGTCCTTGTTGCATGTACCAAAGCAAAGCATTTTCGCTTCCTTGTTCCCATAAAGTGAGTTGGTTTGATTGTCATAGACAATTCTTACCGGAGGGGCATGCCTTTAGGAGCAACAAAAAAGCTTTCAGAAAAGGTAAAGTGGAGCGCAATCATGCTGTAGATCGACTTTCGGGGGATAAGGTGTGGGATATGGTTTGTGATTTGTCACGTACTATTGATTGTACTAAAGCAGAGACGGAGG